>PVKS010002636.1:0-115322 GCA_004027875.1 Aplodontia rufa | reverse complement strand
GACTGGTGTAAGGTGATATCTTAGTGTGGTTTTCATTTGCATTTCTCTGATTACTAATGATTTAGAGCACTTTCTCATGTATTCATTGGCTTGATCGATGTCCTCTGGTGAGAAGTTTCTGTTTAGCTCTTTGGCCCATTTGTCAATTGGGCTGTTGGTGATTTTGTAGCTGACATTTTTGAGTATTTTATAGATTCTGGATACAAGATACAAATTTTCTTTTTGAATCTGCTCTAACTGCTCTTCTCAATGTCAGAGATTTTTGCACTGATAAATCCAAAGATCAATTCTCAGTTTTCATCTTGTGTGACTTTGCCACAGTATCTGGCATAGCCTGTGACAGCCGGTTTTCTAAACACCTTTGCTTGGCTTCCCCTACAGCACATCCTCCTGTTTTTACTCCTCCCTTTTTGACTGATATCAATTTTGGTTGCTAGTTCTCACTCTTTGGAACCTCTAAACACTGGAGTGTCCTAAGGGTCTGTCCTTTATTCCTTTCCGTTTTACCTCACTTCCTGAGTGATCTCATTAAGTCTCATTCATGGTCTGGCTTTAAATTACATCTATGTTGACAACCCCCAAATTCATAGTTAGGACCTTTTTCCTGTGCTCTAAGGTTTGTATATCTAATTACCTACTCAATGACATCTCCTTTTGATATCTAGTAGCCATCTCAAACTTAATAGGTACAACGTTGAGCTCCCGATCCACTCCCTTCCTATAGCCTTTGCCATCTCAGTAAACAGCAACACCATTCTTTTAGTTCCATAGGCAAAAAATCTTTTGTCATCCTAATTGCATATCCAGGCTGTCAACAAGTTATTTATTCTACATTCAAATTATCCAGAATCTGAACACTAATTTTTACCTCGCCACTGTTACAACTCTGCTCTAAAACACCATTTTCTTTGGCTTAGATTACTGCAACTCCTTAATTATGTTCCTGAATTTGCCATTGTCCATTGGGTTTATTCTCAACACAACAGATGGAGTATGTCAAATGCTACTACTCATTCTCCCCAAAATTTCCAGTGGCTTTCCATATCACTATGATTAAAAGTCAAAATAACCTGCAAGGTTTATTGCTTCCCCATTAGAAATATAAATTCCATAGGATAGAAATTATTTTGTTTCATTCTCTGGTACTTCACACATAGTAGCTCCTCAACAAGTATTTGGTTAATAATTTGTTGAATGAATAAGCTTTCATTTCTTCAGTGGTTCTCTGTTGCCTAAATATAAATCCCTTAAAGGCATGAAAGGTTCTATGTAATCTGATCTTTGCTTGACATCTTCATATTTTGATCATACCTCCACTAGGGGAGCAGGATCTGCTTAGGTATCCTTGCTTTGACCTGTGTCACTTCTGTCTTCCTAGTCATTGTTCTTAGTCCATTGGGCATCCCTGGCAAAATTATATTCCTTCTTCAAATTTTATCTTTAATACCACCTATTCTCTGAGGCCTGTGGGATCTCCAATACTGGACGATTTAGAGGGAACTTCTTAGCTCACTTTGCCCTGTGAATGACACCTCCCTGACAGTACTTATTCACACTATGTGTAATTGTTTATCTGTTATTCCTGTGTCCTCTAGACTGGTTTTGCGAAGACAAAATGCATTTATTATACACTTCTATGTGTCAGATGCTATTATGGCACTAAGAACACAAAGATAATAAATATGTTAAGCAATTATTATGCCTGGTACGTTGTATTATTTTATTCAATATTTATACGGCAGGAAATATTAACCCTATTTTTACAGAGGTGTACATGTGCTTGAAGAGGTTACCTAACCTCTCCCTCAGAGCCTGGGTTATTATTTGTTTTTTTAAAAATCTTTTAAAGTGATTTCAGAGGTCCTTCCCTGACCTTTTTCTGCCAGGGTAACAACACCTGGTATTTGATTTTTTATTTTGATTATCAAAATTTCAATTCAGAATAAACGAACACTGGTAGAAAATACTGCAGATAAAAAAATTAGAGACAGTACTCATTTCCAGATATTACAATCTAGCAGAACAAAACGCACATGGCTTTTAATGAGATTTGCTTTAAAAAAATGATTAGTACAGCATGGTGGTGCATGCCTGCAATCCCAGAGATTTGGATGGCTGAGGCAGGAGAATCACAAGTTCAAGTCCAGCCTTGGCACCTTAGCAAGATTTTTTTTTCTTTTTTCTTTCTTTTCTTTTTTTTTTTTTTTTTTTAAAGAGAGAGGGACAGTGAGAGAGAGAGAAAGAATCAATTTTTATTTAGTTTCTCATTTGGCCTTCGTTGCTCCAACACTTCGTTGCGAACATGGTGCTGGGGTTCGAACCTGCGTACTTGTGCATGCCAGGCAAGCGCTGTAACTGCTGAGCCAACGCTCCAGCCCCAGCAAGACTGTTTCAAAGTAAAATAAAAAGGGCCTGGATGACGCTCAGTGGTAAAATGATCAGTTCAATTCCCAGTACGGAAAAAAGTGTAAGTGAAATTTATGCAATAATTTGTTTCTAGATTTAAAAAATTCAACCTAAATAATAACATCTAAACAAAAATCTCTTTCATCTTGAAAAAAACTAGTTTTGTCTTACTAAGGCTGATACAGGATTTACTCTGGAATAAAACTGGTTCTAAAAGTGCATTTCCTGAAAGTCTAAAAGGAAGAGCAAAGAGGGAAAGGAGTCCCAGCATGGCAAGATCACTTTCAGGTGCAGAAACAGACAGGTAAGGAGATTAGAGGTGGCTTTTTTATTACCACTCACACAGACTACCAGAATTTGCATCTGGCATGCTGGGGATGTAGCTCAGTGGTAGAGCTCCTGCTTAGCATGCACAAGGCTCAGAGTTGTGCATGCTAGTTGTGAGTCCTAGAACTTCCCTTGCCTCAACTGCACCTAGCAATTCTGCTTTACAGAAAGCTTTACTGACAACAATAGAATAAAATTCTTCAGTGAACAATCAGAAGTTTGCTATATTGACTTTTTTTTCTAGCCAGTAGCTTTAAACAAATTTAATCTACCCTCTTGCCTAGAATCAGCCCTTTATAATTTTGGTGGGAGACTAAGTGTCTTGTCTGTTTGGGACAAGTAGTTACTCAGTAGATCTAGCAAATCACTTTTAGATACTGAAAAACAAGCTGCTTTTTATGGAGAGGACAGAAACATTTAAGGTAGTTGTTTGCATTGATCAGGTATCGTCCCCAAATCACTGGATAAAAATTAGCTTTTCCCTTTAATTAAACCTGCAAATAAAACCTTTCATGACTATGGAAGTCTGCATAGGATAATGTAAACACCTTTGTATACACCCAAGGAAGGGAAAGGGTTTTTTTTGTTTGTTTGTTTTGGGTATGAGGAATTGAACCCAGGGGCATTCAACACAGCCAGTCCATTTTCAATTCTGAGACAGGGCCTTGCCAAGTTGCTGAGACTGGCTGTGATCTTGTGATCCTCCTGCCTCAGCCTCCCAAACTGCTAGGAATACAGGCATGCAACACAGAGCCTAGCTTTCTTTGCTTTTCTTTTTTACATCCGTGATTGAACCCAGGGTGTTTAACCACTGAGTCACATACCCAGGCTTGTTTTGAGACTGGGTCTTGCTAAGTTGCTTAAGGCCCCCTAAGTTGCTAAAACTGGCTTTGAACTTGTGATCCTCCTGTTTCAGCCTTCTGAGCTACTAGGGTTACAGGTATGTGCCACAACACCTAGTTTTTTTTTTTTTTTTTTTGCTTAATTTTGAATACACAACTCCCAAAGTACTACTTACCTACGCTAAGAAATAATTTACTCTTGATGTTTAGGAATGATTTGACTTTTTTCCTCCTGGTTACTTCATTTATTTCCTTATAAAGTCTCCAAAATGCAAAGCTTGTCTTCATTACTAATGTGTCTCAGTTAAATACTGCTAGCTGAATATGCTGGGGACAGAGGATGAATAAGAATTCCTGGACAGGAGTGGTGGCTCAGTGGTACCACACTTGCCTGGCACGCATGAGGACCTGGGTTCAGACCCCAGCATCACACACACACAACTATGTGTCAGAGCAACAAAAACCAGATGAAAAACAAAATAAAATTGATTCTCTTTAAAAAAAAATTCCTGCTCTGAGACACTCAGTGTCTACAAGAAGACAACTCACCATATGGTGATGGCAAAGACAATATAAATTCTTGGTCAATGCAACAGTAGGGAGGAGTTAGGACAAAAGGTTTAGCTCTTAGATTGGGACACAGTTGAAAACCATTAAAAATACAACTCATTTATCTTCTCTCAATTTATTCAAACAAATGAAAATTGAGTATTCAGTATAAACTTAGCATTGGAATCACAAGAGTCAAGGAAGAGTCAGCTGCCTCCATGGAGTTTCTTGTCTGGCAAAGAAGGTTTTTCTTGGCAGGAGTTTGAAGGTGTTAATGATTTTGGGAAACCAAAATAAACCCAGCCCTGTGTACTTGAAGGTTTTCTGCCTTTAATACCACCTTTCTGGCCATAATTCATGCTTGCGAGGCACAGAAATCACTGAATTTCAGAATGGGTAGGGGGACCACAGAGATTATTTTCTTCATTAATAATGTTGCAACTCGGGCAATTCAGGCTCAGGATATAAAAGGATTTCACTAAGGGCACGAAGCTGATTAGTTATTGCTACACAGTATAGGGTTTGAGGAAAAAAAATTGTTTTGAAGGCCAATTATGATCATACCCGTTTACTGAGGCCCAAAGCAGGAACAGTTTTTTGTTTCTGAAACTACCAAAATCAAGACCAAGGGTATCTGATATTTGGCTGGTTCTGCAGCCAAACTACCTCAACCTTTATCTCCTATGCTAGGTTGGAGTTGCATTGATAGAGACTTTCATAGTATCCCAAACATCCCCTCATTACATAGACCTTGCTTGTAGTTTTTGATTAATGGCTACTTGTGAGAATGAACTGAGAGCAGTAACAGTAGGTGCAGGGAGACCAATCAGACTACTTCAGGTGTCAATGATAGAGAAGCAGAAAGTGGTGGATTAAGTTTTTGTGATACTGGGACTGAACCCAGGGCTTCATGCACGCTTGTCAAGTGCTCTACCACTGAGCTGCATCCCCTGGCCTTTTAAAACTTTTTGAGGCAGGGTCTTGCTAAGTTGCCCAGGCTGGCCTGGAACTTGTGAACCTCCTACCCGAGCCTCCCAAGTTGCTGGCTTTATGGGCATGCATCACTTCGCTTGGCAGAGAGGGTTTTACTAAGCAGAACACAGAAGATCTAGCAACTGACTTATGGAAAGCAAGAGGGTAGAGTCAAGGAGCCGGCTATCACGTTGCAGATGGCGCAAATGGTGGTGTTTGAGATGGAGAATTTTGATTTGGTGGTGGAGCTCGTGTCACAAGATGATGAACTGCCCATGAAAAGGGTAAATTTGTTCATCAACTTCTATCTGAACCAGAGACTAAATTTCACTAACTCCTCTTCAGATATTTTGTGTTATCAGCTGATGTCCGAAGAGTTAATTAAGTCAAATCAGTCAAACCCCACAACGATACCGGCTTTAAGTAACAAAGAGGAATACTGGAGGACGGGGACCCTGCGTATTATTCTCACCATTAAGAATAGTTCTTCCATTAGAGATAACCGAAGAAAAAGCTGGGAATATAAAAGGCAAACTCATAAATAGACGGCACTTCTTAGTCTCAAAAAGACCCAATTCAATAACGAAAACTGACTTGGGGCAAACGCTCTCGCACAGCGCCCGTGGGACCAGAGCATTTCTCTTGGATGGGAATACTAGGTCCCAGGTGTAAAGCTGCCGCCAAACAGCGACTCACAGCCTGGGGCTCCAACACCGCCCCCGGCCCCACATCCTCCCTCCACCCGGGGCGCACACGGCGCCTCCCTTCCCGCAACCCCACATTCCTGCCTCCCAGCAGCCAGGGCTGTTCCCGGCCCGGCGTCTCCCAAAACTCTCGCTCTCAAGCCCCGTCTTTACCGCTCCTCCAGAGTCAGCTGTCGCGCGCTCCGCTTCGCACCTCACCCTTACCGCTGCCTCCTCCCACTCACACCGTGACTGGAGCCCGGCAGGCCGTGCTTCAGCCACCCTTTGCCCACCCCCGCAGCGCGACTGCACCAATCAACGCTCCGCTCTCTGTCTGACCAATCACTTCCACTCCGCTGCAACCAATCGTTCTGCGGGTCTGCCGTGAGCGACGTAGCTGTTGCGCTCTGATATCCAATTACCCGGATGTACTCCAAAGCCGGCCCATCCAGTCCGCCAATAAGATCCGGGGAAAGCAGATGTTGTACATTTGAGATTGCACCTGCTGAGAATTAAACAACCAATTAGAAGCTTCACGGAGTCCTCTCGGTCCAGGTCCTAACCAATTAACTAGGAGGCTTCCGCCTACTCTACGTCTTGCGGGAAAAATCAGCGCTCCACAGGCTGGGACCCAGGTGCCAGAGGGTTGAATCACTCTTGCGTGTTACGGTTCTCATAAAATTGGAGGCTTTGTTTAAAGCCAGTGCCTTTCCATAACCCAGTGACCATTGGGGAAATAGCCTCATGACCGGCGGCTCTCCACCACTTTTTTTTTTCTCTTGCGCGATAGGATTTCAGAAGATGCGGAAAACATTTTTTTAAAAAATTGAAAACATGAAGTAGGCTTCGAAGGTAAAGAGAAGGTCAAGGGGAAGGCGCTGCACCGCAGAGATGAGGGATCCACGCTTCTCTTCCTCCGCCGAGAAGTGGACTGAGCGGGAGCGGAGCGGAGACCCAGGTGGTAAGGGATCTGCGGGCACTGCAGCGGTAGAGGCCCGCCCTTCCCTGGGGGTTGGCGGGCCGACCCCGGGCCCCGGGGGCCGTTTCCGTGCGGGCGACCAGGGGGTGGGTTTCTGCAGGCGGCAGTTTGCTTTGGAAGATTGAATTCCAGCCGCTGTCCGGGTCCCTGGACCGTTAAGAACGGTTGGGCCCTGGTGCTGCCTCTGCGCTGCGGAGAACCTCGCGAGCCCGGCCAGCGCCTCACTTGGTTCACCCTATTCCCGGTCCCCTTGCCCCCACCCCTGCCGCCTGGCACTCACCCTGGGGACTAGAGGCCGGGCGCTTTTTTTGTGATTGGGAGGTCGGCACCAGCTTCTATTTCAGTGCCTGGCACACGGTGAGCACTCAATACAACGTTCGTTGTATGAAAGCAAGATTATATCTTGGCCAGTTAGGAAGAATGCGTTTGGGCCTCCGTTTTTTCCTTTTCTACTATCATTTTTTATTTTACGGGCGATGGTCTTGTTATGTTGCCCAGGCTGGCCTTGAACTCCTGGACTCAAGAGATCCTTCTGCCCCAGCCTCCCCGCCAGTGGCTGGGACTATAAGCGTGCCCCAAGCTCCTGTTAATTTTAAAAATATCTTTGTGTTTGGAGTAAGTCATACCTGTAGATTCAAAAGAAACCGAAGGTTATTACAGAGAATGCCATCTTCTGCAGAGGCATTCAGCTCTACCAGTTAACTGTGAATTTTTTCACAAGAAGTTAACAGCCATGCGTGCATATGTATATGCATTATATGTGGGTGTGGATGTGTGGGTGTGGATGTGTATATGTATTATATGTGGGTGTGGATGTGTATATGTGTGTATATGTATTATATGTGGGTGTGTATATGTATTATATGTGGGTATGGATGTGTTGGATGTGTATATGTATTATATGTGGGTGTGGATGTGTATATGTATTATATGTGGGTGTGGATGTGTATGTGTATTATATGTGGGTGTGGATGTGTGTATGCATTATATGTGGGTGTGGATGTGTGTATGCATTATATGTGGGTGTGGATGTGTGTATGCGTTATATGTGGGTGTGCATGTGTATATGTATTATATGTGGGTATATGCATGTGTATATGTATATATCCAGTCAAAAACATACATACCATTTTTGCAACTTTTGCATAATCTAGAAGTCTTTTCATAGCAGCATAAAGTATATCTTTAGCATCGTTGATATGCAAGCATACTTAATTTTCCTCGTATATCTGTAGATTACTCAGGGATGCAATTACTAGTTCAAAAAAGTGTGCTTTTTTTCTTCGTTTGGATAGGTACAATTTTGCAAATTCCCTTCGTCCCAATTTTTTTTTCTAATTTTCATTCTGCCAGCACTGTTTGAAAAAGGATTTTTGGTAAGTACAGCATTGCCAAATTGCCTTCCTCGGAAGTGTAAAGTTTTCTATTCCGTCAGCAATGTGGGGAAAAGATGTTTGATAGCACACTTACACAGTTACCACATCTCGATTTTTGACAGTCTGATAGTGTAAATGGTATCTCCTCACAATTTTCATTTTTATTTCTTTATAGGTTGAGCACCTTTTAATGTTTAACTGGCAATTATATTTTTGTAAATTATTTATATGCTTTGTTAATATTTTTATTGGTTATTGATCTTAATGTTTACTCTTTGTATTTAAGTTTAAAATACTTTTTTCCCAGTTAGGTATATCTTTTATGTGGGTGTAGTACCAGGGATTGAACCCAGGCGTGCTTTACCACTGAACTACATCTCCAGTCCTTTGTAATATTTTTAGACAGGATCACTCTAAGTTGCTCAGGCTGGACTCGAACTTTCAGTACTCCTGCCTCCACTTGTCAAGTTGTTGGGATTGCAGGCCTGAACCACCACACCCAGCTGGTTCTGTGTCTTTTGTTTATGGTGATATTTTTTATTATGCAATTTTAAAACATAATATGTAGTTGAATTTATCAACATTTACTTTGATGCTTTTGGGTTTCGTATCATATTTAGAAGTCTCCCACTAAAGTTTTTTTTTTTTTTTTTAAAGAGAGAAGGACCGTGAGAGAGAGAATCAATTTTTTATTGAGTTTTTCACATGGCCTTTGTTGATCTGACACTTAGTTGCATACATGGGTGCTGGGGTTTGAACCCGTGTACTTGCACATGCCAGGCAAGTGCCATAACTACCGAATCACTGCTCCAGTCCCCTCCCCCCCCTTTTTTTTTTTTAAAGAGACGGGGAGAGAGAGAATCAACTTAATTTTTCCATCTGGTCTTTGTTTCTCTGACACTTAGTTGTGTATGTGGTGCAGGAGTTCAAACCCAGGTCCTCACGCATGCCAGGTAAGCACTGTAACTGCTGAGCCACCACTCCAATCCCTAAAGTTTTTTATTTTATTTTTTTAAAGAGAGAGGGACAGTGAGAGATAGAAAGATAGAACAATTTTTATTTAGTTTTTCATGTGGCTTTCATTGCTCTGAGACTTTGTTGTGTACATGGTTTGAACTCACATCCTTGCACATGCCAGGCAAGTGCCAAAACTGCTGAGCCACTGCTCCAGCCCCCCTAAAGTTTTTTTTTTTAAACTGCTATATATTTCTTTTTTTGTAGTGTCTCTCTGTATATGTGGATTTTTGAGTTTGTTGTTTTTTCAGATCTGGTGGTTGAACCCATGGCCTTGGGCATGTTGGGCAAGTGCTCTACCACTGAGCTACGTCTTCACCCTACATAATGTGGATATTTGATTGATCTGGAATCTATTTTGGTATAAAGATGTGAGATAGAGGTCCAACTTTGTTTTATCCAACCCTTCTCATTGAATAACCCTTATTTTCTCTTACTGTTTTTGAATTTTGAGTGTTACCTTTATAATTCCCAAATTGCTACACATATTATTGTTTCTGGATTTTCCATTTTGTTCCATTGCTCTATGTTGTTTTTTTTTAAGCAGTTGGTGTACTTTGCGTTTTTAACACAATTTTTAAAATGTACGGTATACATGCAGAAAAAGCACAAATTATTGTGAGTCCACATTTTGATGAATTTGCAAAAATGGAATACATTTGCTTAGCCAGCACCAATTCAAAAACAAGAACATTACCAGCGTCCCAGAAGCTGCTGCTGTGTCCTCTTTCAGACACTATTCCCCTCAAGGATAACCACTCTTCTGTTTTCTAGTACTATAAACTAGTTTTGCCTGGTTTTACACTTACATAAATATTTGAATATTCATATTCTATATGCCTCCTTATATGTACTTATATGTAAAGAGAAAGGAGGAGAATATGAATCATTGCATATACTCTTTTGTGTCTGGTTTCCTTCATTCAAATTATTTCTGTGAGATTGTCATATTCATAAAATTTTAGGCCATTCATTCTTATTATTTTGTAGTGTATTTACATTGTGCCATAATATGCCATAATTTACTTTTCTGGAGTTAATGTTATTTTGATTGAAATTACATGTTTTTAGATTAAAGGATAATTGTTGCATTTATGATACAGGATCTTCGTATAAATTTAAGACAACGGTGTCCCTTAGTAGTGTTTTAAAGTCTTCATGTACAATTTACATGCTTCTTGTTAAGATTATTTCTAGGTATGTGAGTGCCTTGATTCCTATAGCTATTTTATTTTACAAAGCTCACAGAGTAGTTTAAATTCAAGGGATAATGGCCAGTGTGGCTACAAAAAGTGCAGAATTACTTTATAGATCTATCATCTTCCAAGTCTGATAGGGATGGGGTGGGCAAAAAAAGAGGATATGAAATGGAAGTCCAAAATAGGGGTTAAAAGTTAAAATTACATAACAGGAGGAATTTCTTAATCAGGTCAGTGAAAAGCCAGGTGGAATCACTTTTCCTGGAATTTTTTAAAACGAGGGTTAACTTCTAACTGGCCTGGTTGGTAAAGTTGAGGAATAGAGGGATAACTTTAGTTGAAATGATTCCAGTCGATTAAATGACTCCAAACTCACTCTCAAGTCACTGCATTTGGAATTTTCATCTCATTTTCCTTCTAGGAACTCAAATCAGAATTGAGATGCTGGATTGAGTGAGCAGTAATTTCTGGATGTCATCTCCATTTCCTTTGAGTCCGTTCTCTTTCCTTGATGGATGTTGTGAATAGTCTGCAGGAGGCAGTAGGTGAAATAAGTTAACAAGTTCTGGGTTTCCAGGAGAATTCAGTGAGCAGGTGTTGTCACTCAGTAAGCCTGAAACAGGATAGTAGACATTAACTAGCCTCTGGGCAGTGAGGGGTTATCAGACACAGGTAGCCAGACTCCAGAGCACTGCTCACAGAATTCCCTTCCTCTACAAAATGTTACTGATCCATTCTAGTAACATTGAGTTGCCTAAGTTAAAAAAAAAAAAAACAAAAGTACTCATCTCTCCTTTTGCCCATCTTAAGATGTCACCCCTTTCTCCTCCATCTATCAAGCCTCTTTATCAAAAATCAGCAACCAGGAACAAGCCTTATTTTCATAATTTATGCTAGTACGATTGCATATTCAGATTGATGAATTGTGGCAGGTCTTCTTGGAGAGGTGTTCCTTAGCCTCTCTGGCCACCGCATCTCTATTTTGTTTTGTTTTGTTTTTGTGGAGTTTTTGTTGTTGTTTGTACCAGGAACTGACCCAGGGGCACTTAACCGCTGAGCCACGTCCCCAGCCCTTTTATTTGTTTGGAGACAGGGTCTCTCTAAGTTGCTGAGGCTGAACTTGTGATCCTCCTGCCTCAGCCTCCAATTTTGTTGGGATTACAGGCGTGTGCCATTGTGCCTGGCGCTCAACCTCAGTTTCCCTTACAAAGCAGGAAGTTCCCTTATAAAACTGGACTTGGGAATCTCTAGTCTTGGATGTTTTGCAGTCTGAGTTATCCTGACACTTAACAGCAAGAGTCCCACCTAGAGTTCCCTGCCTGTTCCTGAGGGATGTGTGCTGATACAAGAATGGGACAGGGTCCATCCCACCACCTGTGCTAAACATCTGCTTCACCCTGTAGTTCTGTCCAGCCTGTTCTTCCTCCTCCAGTGGATCCCAGGGAGCAAAGGCAGTCTAAGCCCTCAGCTTTTCCCCAGTAGCCTGAGGCTTCCACAGCAGAGATTCTTTTCTTTTTGTACCAGTAATTAAACCCAGAGGCATTTTACTACGGGGCTACATCCCCAGCACTCCCACCTCCACCTCTTTTTTAGAGAGAGAGAGCCGCGCGCGCAAGAGAGCGCGAGGAAAGAGAGAATCAACCTTATTTATTCCTTCATTTGGCCTTTGTTTCTCTGACACTTAGTTGTGCATGTGGTGCTGGGGTTTGAACCCGGGTCCTTGTGCATGCCAGGCAAGCATTCCAACTGCTGAGCCACTGCTCCAGCTGACCCTTTTTATTTTTTATTTTGAGACAGGGTCTCACTAAGTATGAGGGTGTTGCTAAGTTGCTGAAGTTGGCATTGAACCTGCAATCCTCTTGCTTCATCCGCTCCAGTTACCAGGGTTACCGGTGTGCACCGCTGTACCTCGCAGAGGTTTTTAACCTGCGTTCCAAGGAGTCTGTGATGGCTTCAGAATGACTGGGTAATGGATAAGCATTTTTGTTCCTAGGTCACATCAGGTGTCCTCAGAGTGGTCCATTACTCAAAGATGATGGTCTCTGCCTTGTGGTGCTTTCATTCCCAGAATCGGATCCAGTCCCGCAAAGGAAGTGGAAGCCAGAAATTAGAGAAAGAATGTACCAAGGGACAAAGTGGGACATGCTGAAATAGTGCCAGAGTACTTTGGTCCAGATTTCTCTCAGCCTAGGTTAGACTTTGAGTGAGATGGAAAAGAGGCGGGGTGGAAGGAGGGTGGGCTGAGATGACCTCAGGAATGTTCTGCCAGGCAGGGGTAGGGAAGGCGGCAGAATCAGTGGATTCAGACAGCTCACGGATTGTTTTACCATACTGGAAATTAGTGAACAGCCTTTCTCTAACCTAAGAGGTTGCTGAGGTTAGAACTTACAGGAAATCCAAAGCCTTCATATTTAATCATGAGAGGGTCCTTTGCTGGGAGGCAGGCATTTCACATTAGTCTGCCTGATTCCTGGAATTTCTACTCCTTTCTACCTATCCTGGAGGCAAATGCAGTTCAGGTATTGGGAGAAAGGATGAAGCAGAATGGGCAAAAACAACTTCCTAATGGGCTGGAGTGGTGGCTCAGTGGTTATGGCACTTACCCGGCATTCGCAAGTACACAGGTTCAAACCCTAGCACCACGTACACAACTAAGTGTCAGAGCAACGGAAACCATGTGAAAAACTCAATAAAAATTGATTCTCTGTCTCTCTCTCACATTGTCCTTCTCTCTTAAAAAAAAACAAAACTTCCTGAGACAGGTGCATTAGAGTTATAAAAGGAAGGTAATGATCAACAATGGATCTGTTGCCCTTAAAAGTTCAGAATGCGGGGCTGGAGTGGTGGCTCAGCGGTTATGGCGCTAGTCTTGCATGCGCAAGTATGCAGGTTCAAACCCCAGCACCACGTACACAATGAAGTGTTAGAGCAACGAAAGTCCATGAAAAACTAAATAAAATTGATTCTCTCTCTCTCTCTCTCCCTCTCTCCCCCTCCCCACCTCCCCACCTTCTAAAAAAAAAGTTCAGAATGAGGGCTGGAGTGGTGGCTTAGTGATTAGAACACCTGTCCAGCATGAGCACTGACCCAAGTTCAAACCCCAGCACCACATACACACCTAAGGGTCGAGAAGCAAAGGCCAGAGGAAAAAATAAATAAAATTGATTTTCTCTTTCCCTCTCTCCCTCTCTTATTAAAAAAAAAAAAAGTTCAGAATGAGTCATGTGGACGATGTTAGCTTTGGCACAGAACAGGTCCTGTAAGAGAGGTCCTGGGTTGTAACAGTGAATGTGGCGCTATGGTGGAAACTGTATGAGTTTTAAGTCCGACAACTCGGAGTTCAGATGCAGTTCCCATACTGATTAGCTCTGTGCACTTGAGCAACTTGATCTGTCTCACCTTTAGTGATGAGCTAGGATTTCTCCCTACCTCGTGGGGTTGATGTGAGGATTAAATAAGAAAACCTATAAGGCCATTGCCACTGGCAAGGCCCTCAACAAATGTTTTCTTTGTACCACTCTCCCGCCCTGGGTAGAGCCTTCATCGAATTGCCTCCATCATATCCTTGCATGTGGACGTGCCCCACAAAACCAAGTGATACACCTACTCATGTCCCTGGTTGCAGTTCCATTTCACTGTCACACACAGCAGCCTCTACAGTCACGCTAAGAGCAGCCTTTGCAGACATGTCAGAGGAGGGAGGCACTGGCTTGCTGGTGACTGGACAAGCTGTAGAAATGCTCAGCACATTAATCTGGTCATCTGAGTGGGGCTTCAGCCCTCGAAGTTATCCTGGGAAAGGAGAATGGGGTGGTGGGGTGATAGTGGGGAATAGCCCCTCAGGCATCTCCGTGACGTGTGACCATTACTTGGCTGATGCTTTGTCCGCTAGGGAAACCCTACTCTATGCATAGCAGCAGCATATCTGGAGCTGCATTCCAGCTGAATAGTAAAGATGATAGTGCAGCTGAGGAATGGGATTTTATATTTAATTTTAACTAAAGTTTAAAATGGTTGATTCAGTTATTGGAAAACTTTTAAGTATGTTTGGAACAACTTGGATGTGTGTATTTACTTTTTCAGCCTTGAAATTTATGAAACACAGATATTTCTGGTAAAAATGTAGTGATTGAATTGAGACATGCTATGAGTAAAATATATACTAGATTTCAAAGACTAAGTATGAAAAAATCTTAAATATGTCATCACTGATTTTTTACATTGATCACATTGAAATGATATTTTGGGTTAAATAAAATATAATATTGAAATTAACTGCATCTGTTTCATTTTTTAAATGGGGCTACTAAAAAATTTGAAATTCCACATGTGACTCAGTCTTTTTTTCTGTTGGGCGTTGCTCTTCTCGGGACTTTGGACAGCAGCATCTCTCAGTGCCAGGCGTTCATCGGTTCCCAACTGCCTGCCCCAGGGGCTTCACAGAGAGTTCTCTGAACAGCAGGGCTGCTTCTATCCTTCTCTGCATTGCAGAGAGGACAACTAGACTGAGAAACGCTGGTGTCCTGGCGTCCAACTCCTAAGTCCCAATCCAGTAAGCTGCTGGTGGAAGCGCGGACCACAAAGTGGGAGGACCTGGGATGCTAATTGAGTTGCGCACGGTGGGGGAGGTTGGAGAGGACTCGGGGATACCTATTTCTCAAGCATGGCAATTTCTTCAGCCTTGCTCCCCAAGCTGCTGGATTCTCACAGTCACCTCTGCCCCACTAAAGCGCTTGCCTGCCTGAAGCCCAGCTTTGCCGCCTCTGTGCACCGGCTGCTCTCACCTGTCAGGAACAGTTAGAGCTGGGACTCTCCTCAGACCAAGGACAAGCAGCAGCGCCTAGGAAGCTCATGATGTCTGCGTGTGGTTTGGAGTGCGGTGGGAGGGGACTCCACAAGGAGGAGGGAAACTAAGGACGCCAGGCAGATGCTGCTGCAGGGAAAGTGGAGAATTTCTCCACTTGTCAGTCCCTCCTTCTGCTCCTCCCCTTCCCATGATGCTGAGATGGTCACCTGATCTCTTGAGCGCCCAGCATCTCTACTTTTTGGGTCTTTGCTTTGTCCTGTGTTTGAAACACACTTTGTGGTAGTCAGCAGTCCCACCTGGGTGATGTCTGTCCAGAGACAGCTAGGTACTAGGGCTGTGCTAACGCAGATCCAGGGGTTGCTACAGCAGGGAATGGAAAGCAGCCAGGCGGCCGAGCCCACTGCTTCCCTCTTCCTCACTCTTCACTGCAGCTTGTTCCCCTCTGCCTCGCCCCTTCTAAGGTGTTCTGGGTCTCCCTCCTCTGACAGCTTTGCATTTGTTAGTCATCTTCTAGGAGTGCCCTCTAGCTTTCCCCCCAAGTGCAGTAGTGTCTAGTGACACCAGAAAGACTAGAAACATGAAAGAAGAGAGAAGGAGCTGGGTGTCCTAGGCTGGCATCTCTGCATAGGGAGCCCCCAGAAGTGAACCAGCTTCAGAGGTGGGAGTAAAAGGGAAAGGGTTGAGACTGAAAAGTCAGGATGCGTTAGGTGGAGGCGTGGCCACAGGATTATATGGTCAGTGGGCAAGCAGGGGAAGATGGGGAGGAAATAGGCTGAAGTAAAGAACATTCCAGAAATCATGTTTTGTTTTGGCTGCAACTGTAATGACCTTTTGGCAGCAGGTTTAATGAGACAGACAAAGGTAGTGGCTCATGCAGACACAGTGCCAGTGTGTGGCCCATCCTCCCCCATCTCACATACATGCATCCTTTTCTCCTTAACCTGAGGATCCTTGGGTCTACAGCCTGGCACTGGGATGCAATGGGGAGCAGAAAAGAAAGGGAGTCTGCCCAGGCAAGGAGCAGAGACCCCAAGAAGCAAGAGGCACTTCCCAGGCTCACCTCTGAAACAATCATAGCTGTGATTGGCAAATGATTCTTAAAGACTGCAACTGTGCAAAGAAAGCCTAGTGGTTAGAACAGCAGACTGGAACCTTATGTTTCCTGCTTCGTGCGGGGGTGAGGGTGAAGGGACGGCTGGGCTGACTGCAAGGTCTGTGTCTGCAGCTCCCTGGAACTGTCCTCAGACTGGAAAAGCACAAACAGCAGACTTTCTCAGGAAGCATCAGGTGGCAGGTGTGGGAGATCTGGGTTGCTTGGGACGAGGTTCTTGTGCAAGTGCCTTGATTCTGTCTTTCCCTTTGGTATCTGAGTTGGAATTGTCTGTGTTCCCTGTTTGGAAGGAAAAGTCAGAAAAGCTTGGCAGTGACCCGGTTACCCCCAGAGTTCTTATCCCCAGAGGGCCTGGGTGCCACAAAGTCAAAGGTCATGTGGTGTTTGACCCGGCCCTTGCCCTTGCTCCAGAGGGCAATCAGACCAAAGCAGAGGGTCACTGAGGTGAGAAAGGGGAGGAAGCCAACTGCTAGCACCATAGCCACACCCCTGCTGTCCAGAAAGAAAGGCCCTGGGATCCCTGGCACAGTGACGTTGGGGTCAGAGAGAGTGTCGTTTTGTGATTCAACTTGAATCACTTCCAGCCAGGTCCTCAGGGAGTCATTCCCGGCTACATTGCTGACCACACATACGTAGGCCCCTCTGTCCTGTAGCTGTACTGAGCGGATCTCCAATGTCCCATCCTCTAGGACCCTTACTCTCCCTGCCCTTCCCAGCCAAGCCCCCTGAGGCCTCATCCAGGAGACAGTGGGGGCTGGGTCTCCGTCTCCGGAGCAGGAAAAGACAGCATGCCTTCCCTCCTCTGCAATGACCCATCTAGGCCCAGACTTTCGGATCAGGGCTGGCTTGCAAGTAAAATGCCCTGGAGGCAGGATATCGGAAAACTCCTTCAGGCTCTTTCCTTGGACATGCTGGGGGCCGGCACATGCTGGAGGGGTTGAGCCAAAGTCCAGACTGCCTCGAAGCCGGAGTAGCCAGAGGAGGCGACAGTCACAGGTTAGGGGATTGCCAGATAGCCTCAGAGTGACCAGTTTGTCTGGAGAAGGGAAAGCTGTTTCTTCCAGTGTCTGAAGGGCGTTATCTGCCACGTCCAGCAGGTGGAAGGCTGTCAAGCCGTGGAAGGCCTGGGCCTCAATGGAGGTGAGGCAGGCCCCTGAGAGTCGAAGCTCCTGGAGCCGTACCAGGGGACTGAGCCTGCGGGCTGGGATGGCAGAGATAGGGTTCTGAGATAGGTCCAGGACCCTGAGGAAGCTCAGGTGGTGCAGAGCTTGGAAAGGCACCGAGCTCAGGTTACAGCGGGTGATGGCTAGGCTGCTCAGATTGAGCCCAGTCAGACTGCGAGGGTCCAGAGCTTCCAGAGACGGCCAGTGGTGGATCTCCAGCTCCTTTAGCTGCCCCAGCCCTCGGAGAGCCCCAGCTGGCAGCCTCTCAATATCTAGTTCCCGAAGCCGAAGGACCAGTAGCGCTGGGAGACGGGCAAGGGCTAGGCCAGGCACCATGCTGAGGTTGCAGCGCTCCAGCGTAAGGGTGCTCAGCTTGGCCAGTCCTGCAAAGGCCCCCGGAGCCACAAACACCAGGTGATTGTCCCCAACCTCCAGCTGCTGGAGGTGGCCTAGCTCACCAAAAGCTCCATCTAGGAAAAGAACAATCTGGTTGAGGCGGAGGTCTAGCAGTGTGAGGGCAGACAGGCCTGAGAAGACGCCAGGCCCAACAATTCGGAGCCGATTCCCCTTCAGCCTCAGAGTGAGTAGGCTTTGTAGACCGTGGAAGGCCCCAGGCTCAAGGGTAGAGAGCTGGTTGTGACTGAGGTCCAGTTCCTGGAGCAGGCCCAGTCGGGAAAGCATGCCCCGCTGGAGCCCCCACAGGCGGTTCCCACTCAGGTCCAGGAGCTCAGTGTCCAATGGGAGTCCCCCAGGGACAGTCTCTAGTCGCCTGTGGGCGCAAAGCACCGCTCGGGGCTGGGAGGTGCAGTCACACATGGCAGGGCAGCTACCACCGCACCCTCCAGGCAGGAGGAGCAGGAAAAGGAGGGGGCGCCAGGGGGGCCAGGCTTGCTTTGGAGCTGTGGCTGCATCCATCCCCTCTTGAGTCCTGGAAGAGATGATGACATGGCCTTTCTTGGAAAGTGACTTCAGATGATTGTGACCACGGACTTTCTCTAGCCCTCCTTAGAGGGAAGAGAAATCGGTCTGTCTCGGCATTGCCAGCAAGTATGGTACAGAATTAGGAAGAGTTCTGCTACGCCAACTCCCTGGAGCTTCCTGAGACTCCTCTTTGGGGAATCTCTCCTTTCCGCCCTGTCCCAGGCCTGGATAACCAGCCATGTGCTTACTATAACTTGCTCATGAAATCCTAGTCAACCTGATTTGTGTGGGGAAAATTTTATGTGTTTTCCCCTGTGTCTGTAAGATCCAGGAATAACTCATGTCCCTTCTGCCTGATATCGGCTCCCTAAGCTCTCCCTCTCAGCCCATCCTTGCTCTCCCATGTCATATATTCAACCACTTTGGCTAAGGCTCAAGGAGAGCACATCCTTGGCCCCAGCTGACTGGAAAGAGGTCCTCACCTCGGCGAAGTCACCCCAGGCTTATGCAAACCTCAGCTCTGCCCCCGATTCTGCACTCCTCCAGCCTGGCCCAAGGCCTGAGCTCTGGACTAGCAGATCCAGTCTCCCCAGAAAGCCCTTGTGGACATCGGCCCAGCTGTACATTAGCTGTGACACAGGGTGCCGGGGGCACTCCATGCTGATACTGGGAATCTCTCATCAGAGCCTCAAGGGCAACCCCTCCTCCCTTGCAGATGGAGTTGGGATGTGTGAGGGACCAAAAGGATGGTCAAGTTTAGAATTCTGTTGCTTGGTCCTTTCTTCTCTTATAACCCATCTTAATAGTGTTTTTTTTTTTTCCCAGAGAGAAAGGGAGAGAGATGGAGAGAGAGAGAAAGAGAGAATTAATTTTATTTTTCCATGTGACCTTTGTTTCTCTGACACTTAGTTGTGTATGTGGTGCTGGGGTTTGAACCTGGGTCCTTGAGCATGCCAGGCAAGTGGTCCAACCCTTAATAGTGTTTTGATTCTACTCTGTATGTGATTCTGAGGGAGAGCCCTGTCCCCTCTGGCCTGAGCTAAGATGGATTGTGATCCAGGGAGGCATAGATAAGGGAGGAAAAAGAGCATCTGACCTGATGCAGTCAGGTGGGGGGAAAGGCAGCTGTTGGCTGGCATGGCAGACATCTGGGCACAGACAGTGGGAGGAGCTTGCTGACCTAAAGTGGGTTTCTGGGTACCAGGGGCCTGGGGTGATTACAAAGACCATCAGAGATTGGCTGAAGTGAGAGAGGAGAAAGGGGTCTTTAGTAGTGGGAGTCCCTCAGTGTGCCCTGTTCAGTGCAACAGGGACCCCACGGGAGGGGAAGTATTGAAATTGGCAAGGGGTGGCTAGCGTGATAGGAACAAGAGCCAGCTGATGCTCCTGAAGCCAGCATCCCTGGCTGAAGGTCCTGATCATGTCTGGGCTCTGAGGCTTCAGGCTTTCCTGGTCCTATGGGGTCATCTTTCTGCTATGTGCCCTATTTTCCCATGTGGAACAGAGGACAGCATGACTTCTTCCCCTTCCTTCCCATTCTCCACCCTCCTCTAGCAGGAGGATCATTTTGGAGGCTGTCCTCTAGCCACTTCAGAGGACTGTAGAAGTTGGGAAACTAAAGAAAGAAACCGAGTTAGATCCCCAGCACGAGGGTGGGGGTGTGTGAAAAAGTGCAGGGGTGCAGGACCCTGTTCTGAGGCTTGGGGGATGCAAAAGAATGGCAAGGGGCAAAGGTGGCTAGTGGACTCCTTTTGCCCCTGTCCCAACCTAACAGGTATCCCTGGCATGCTGAGAGTTCTCCAAGGAGAGGCATACCCAGCCTCCCTTCTCCTTCCTGTGCCTGTTCTGGGAAGTCCACCTGACAGCTAGCTCTTTATCACTGTCGCTGCAGTTCCTTCTCACCCTTTTTTTTTGCTCTGCATTCAGCAAAAAGTGCAGTGAAGCATGTAACCTAGCTTCCTTCCCTCCCATTCCTGTGAGTTCCCTCTTAGTCCCCGAAGCCTGCTGGGCCAGGGGTTGGGGAACCTGGAGCCAGTCTCTTTTATTTTAAGATGTGGATAATTTAATAACAAACTTGCCAAGCTCTGTGGGTACAGGACTGGCTTCCAGCCACTTTGGAGGAAGAAATAGGTGTCAGACCATTTCTTTCTCTCCTTCAGTGGGGTGGGGTCTGGGGCATCACCCCCATCAAGAATAGGGAGCTTCCTCCTTGCCCCTGTGTGGCAATCCAGAGACTGGTGAACACAGTGTCCTCTTTAAAGCTCACCTGACTGAGGCATGGGGTCCTGTGTGGAGAGGGGGCTTCTGGAGACAAGATTTCTGGAATATCCACACTGACCATGGGGGAAAACCCTTCTCAGGGTTAGAGGGACCTTTGGGGAGGAAAGGGGAGAGGTCTCCATGAGTCCTTCCGCCCAGGGGCACCTGGGACATTTTAGTTTCCCCGCAAAAGTCCTGCAGGACCAGGATTCATGGTTGGCGGGGGTGGGGGACAGACCCTCTTCCGTTGACAGGCACAGTGGTTTGGCTTTTGTCTCTGAGAATGTTATGGAAAAAGGCAGCTGCAGTTTCAGGACAGAGGGCAGGGGCACTTACCGGAGACGCTGGAGGGTGGCATCAAGTTGGACACTGCGTCTGTCCAGGGCTGGGGGGCCCTGTCCCATTCAAGCTGCACCTTGGGCCACTGCACCTCCCCTGTGTGTCTCGCTCCCCACTCCCGCTGCCCGTCTGCCTGCCACCGCTATCGTTGCTGCCGCCGCCGCTGCCGCTGCCGCTGCTACTGCTGTGGTCGTTGCTGCCAAGACAGAGAGAAAGAAAAAGAGCCAGGAAGCATTTCTCCTTTTTTTTTTTTTTCTCTCTCTCTCTCTTTTTAAATCAGGCGAGAATGAGTCTGCAGCAACCCTGTTGGTGCAAAATAAATAAATAAAGCAACCAGGGAGGTCTGCAGCAAGCGGCCACTACAGGATGTCAGTGGAGGGAAGAAGTGAACGGGGAGGTTCTGTGCCAGGGACGGGTCTGCAATAGAGGCAGCTGGAAAGCACAGCAGGGTCTCTCTGACATTCTGATTCCCCTCTGGGGAGCCAGGGAGCTCCCGGCTAACCACCGCCTCCCAGAGGATGGTCTTTTGGTCTCCCGGATGCAGGGCAATTCTGTGCAACCTCTAAATCTAAACAGCACCCGTGGGTATCCTGCGTGGGAAAGTTCTCATCCCACTCTATCCTCCACCCCCCGTGGAGCTTAGTTTGAAGCTCTGTCCAGTGGTGGCAATACCTAAGGATGAGCTTATGGGGAGCCTCAGTGGGGGCTGCTCAGCCTGGGAAGGATCAAGGGGGCTAGAAATCTTATAAGGCCAGTGGATTGCTGACTTGACACAGAATGAGACCAGAGAACAGGCAAGTAGGTAGTCACATTTAAGACCCCCTCCACCCCTTGATCCACCAGGGATTGAACCCGGAGGGTGCTTAACCCCTGAGTCACATCCCTAGCCCTTTTTATTTATTTATTTTGATTTTGAGACAGGTTCTCACTAAGTTGCTCAGTGCCTCACTAAGTGGCCGAGGCTGGCTTTGAACTCACAATCCTCCTGCCTCAGCCTCCAGAGCCACTGAGATTACAGGCGTGCGCCACTGCACCTGGCAACATACACACACTTTTTGCCTTTAAAATCGTTTTATAGAGAACTGTACAAGTTGGAATTTATGTTTACCCAGCTGAACCCCTCCCCACTGAGAGGAAAAAAAAATCCTCTCCCCATCACCTGTTGTTCAGTTCCCTGAGGAGGGTCCACAGCTATTCCTGAAGCAAAGGAGATTCTGGGGCAAGGTCACAACACAGACCCAGGTCCCTGCCCTGTTCTCTGTCCCCTCCTCATGGTAGATTCAGAGACACCCAGTCACAGAACCATTGGATGGTTTCACCTCCCTTTCTTCATAGGGAGAGCAGGGCAGGAGGCCAGAGCCAAGGAGGTCTTCCTCCTCCCAGTGTCTGTACTTGGCCTTCGGATGATCCAAGGTCCAGCTCTCTCTGCTTCTCTTGGAGATTTATTTTTATTTTTATTTCATTTTTTTTGGTACTGGGGATTGAACCCTGGAGCATTTCACCACTGAGCTACATCTCCAGCCCTTTATATATATATATATATTTTTTTTTTTCATTTTGAGACAGGGTCTGAGTTGCTGAGGCTGACCTCAAACTCATGATCCTCCTGCCTCAGCCTCCTGAATGGCTGAGATTAGCGTGCTCTACCACACCCGGCCTCTTGGGTGTTCTTGTGATATAGTACAGCCAGCGGTGGGATGGAGTTTGGAACACCCCAGGCCTAAGATTGGTGGGAGGGAACACGATGGAAATGTTCTGGGGTCCCACCAGATTGAGACTCTTCCCTGAGGTCACTGAGTTTCTCTGAGCTGTGACCTGAGGATGAGTGAGATTGTGTCAGGTGGAATGTGCCTGGAGAAGTGTGTAACTGTGGGCGAGCTCATGTGTGCTTCACTGTGTGTGAACGTGTGTCTCTGATCAGACTCCTAAAGTTTATCTTTAAAGTGCACATAAGAATTTTAAGTTGCACCTCTACATCTCATGACCTGATGCTGTCCCCTGATGCTCCATTGTGTCCTCTCCCCTCACCCCAAATCCCGTAAGACAATTATCACCCTCCCCTGGTCCCCATCCTATTCTTATCCTCCATATATCCAGGGTTTTTAGACCGCAAGAGAAGGGCAGGGTGCCCCACAACTTTGTTGCTGAGCTAAGAGAAAGGAAGAAGGCAAAAAATCTAAAGATGCAGATTCATGTTATATACAGGTCCTTCTGGGCTCTCGCCCCCAGTCTCTGAGCTTGACCTATCTCCCCTAGCCAAAGCTCATGGAGAAACGTGATGAGGTATTTCAAAGGCCTATTCTCAGCTTCTGAGCCCAGAGTCGAGTTCTCTGTATCCACCTTGGTCCTCCTAGAAGTCCTTATGTCCCATCCACCCCACACCCCCAGAAGCCCGGTGGAGGGTGTGGGAAAGGAGAGAGAACAAAGCTGAGGCTGGATCTGGTGCTCCTCCATCCCCACCCTCCGGCTGTGGACCCACTGCCAGGCAAATCTGGGGGCAGAAACCAGTCTCAGTATTTGCTAATTCTCAGAGAGTGGGCTGGGACCACCCTCCAGAGAGACGCGGAGGGGTCCAGTGAGGTGGCACAGCAGGCTGAAGGGAGAGGAGGCGTCCCTCTGTTGGGTCACTTGGACAGTCCTTCGGGGGACTCAATTTCAGTGCTGAAGAGTTCCTTGTAGAGTGGGGGGAAGGCAGCTTGGACCACGATGGGGTGGAGGTGCTGGAAGACTTGCAGCTTCTCCATGTGCTGGCTGCACAGGCTCCGGAGCTTCCCCTTGGACGGCAGCTGCAGATGGGTAAACAGGGATGGAGGGTCAGTACTTCAGCACTCTCTCCAGCTCAAACCTCACCTTTCCTAGGACAAGATAACTCTCCTTGCCTTACTCCTATGCACTTGGCACTTTTAGATCAGTCAAATCTCTTTGGTAGAAGAAAAGTATAAATGGGGCACCGTGGCACACTCCTGTAATCCTAGCAACTGAGGAGGCTGAGGCTAGAGGATCACAAATTTGAGGCTAGCTTCAGCAATTTAGCAAGACCCTGTATCTGAAAAAATACAAAGGGCTGGGGATGTGGCTCAGTGGTAGAATGCCCTGGGTTCAATTTCAGTACCCGGAAAAGAAAAAAAAAAAAAAAGAGTATTCAGGAAAGCAAAGGTAAGTGAGCTGATGAGAGACCACTGAATGTTCTGTGAGTGCAGCTCCCAAATCATGTCCCTGCTAGTCATAAAATGAACCTGTTCACATGTTTCTTTAAAGACCCTTTTTTTCCCATGTGTTCTGCTCATCTAAAATGCCTCTTTTTTGCTTAGCTTTCAAGTGTCACCTCCCTGCCCTAGTAGTTCCCTAACTCACCTCTGTCTGTTAAACCCCCTTCCTTTGGCCTTTCCTCTGTGTGGCACTTTGCACATTTGTAGGACAAGGAACCATTTGTCTGCCTTCCTGCACCACCTTTGAGTTCCAAGGTCTATCAGTCTGTGTTCTCTGTTCCTGTTGCAGTGCCTTGTACAAGGCAGATGCTCAGTATCTGTTTGAAATCCACCGACTTCTAAGCAAGCACAGATGCCCACAAGGAGACAGAGGCAGGGAGATGTCCTGTGGGCTCCCAGGACACCCAGTGGGATTTAAAGATCTCTCTCTTCAGCCGGTGCCTCCCTCTTCTACTTTACCTTCCTACCTGGGAAGGTGACCCTCAGGGGAAGAGCAGACCACACGCTAATCCCTTCCTCACTTTTGAATTCATTATCTTTTGGTGTCTCCTACTTTATTGAGTTTTTCTGGGCTCTAGCAATAGCTTCCTTCCCTCAACAAATATTTGCTGAAAAAACTATATGAATCTGAGCTTGGCACTGTGATGGGTTCAGGTGATTCATAGGTGAATGACCTAAAATCCCTACTTTCATTAAATTTGCATCCTGGTGAGGGAACCAGAAAATAAGTTCAACACTGAACCTAACAACAACATTTTGGAAAATGACCAATCACTTAGTCTACTGTGGTCCCGCAAGATCACATCGTTTAGTGACTGTGCAGCTGTTTCAAGAAGTATTCTCTATGACGTCACGCAATGATGAAACCACGAAGGATGTGTTTCTCAGAACACATTCCTGTTGTTAACACAGGACGGGATTTAATGTCCTGGACAACATCTCTAAAGAAAACTAAAGCAGGGCTGGGGCTGCAGCTCAGTGGTAGAGCGCTTGCCTAGCATGTGTGAGGCCTGGGGTTCAATCCCCAGCACCACAAAACTAACAAACAGCAACCCCAAAAGCTAAACTAAGCTGAAGCAGGGTGAAGAACAGAGGACTTTTTATATGGAGTATTTGGTTAGGAAAAACGTCCTCTGACCAAATGGGAGATGGAGAGGGATGGAGAGGTTCAAAAGCCCTGGGTTTGATGCGTTCAAAGAACAGCAAGGAAGCCAGTGTGGCGAGGCAGGCAGTGGAAGGTCTGCAGAGAAGAGAGGACAAGGGTCGTGTCACGAAGTTGCCTGGCCATGAGACACATTCGAATTCTAGATTTGAATCTCAGCAAGATAGCCAGCTACAGGAGGGTCGAGAACAAGAGTGAGACTTGATGGGATTTCCTCCCTAAAAGGGCCACTGTGGGAGCTGAGTAGGTGCTGTGTGGCCCTACAGGGCAGACGAAGGTGGAGCAGGGGTCCAGTGAAGTGGCCTCTCTAATAGTCCAAGTAGAGCTGATAGCTGGAGGGGTGACGGTCGGGGAGGTGATGTGTTTTAAAAAACGGATCCAACCAGATTGGCTTTCCAATTACTCTCCCTCCTAATCTACTCTGTAGTAACTGAAAGTGCGAGTGTTTTAGCGCAGAGGCTGTTTTAAGTCACTTCTTTTTTTTTTTTAAGAGAGAGAAAGAGAGAAGCAAATTTTATTTAGTTTTTCATGTGACTTTCATTCCTGGGACACTTTGTTGCGTTCGTGGTGCTGGGGTTTGAACTCGCGCACTCGCGCATGCCAGGCAAGCACTGTAACTGCTGAGCCACCGCTCCAGCCCCTGTTTTAGGTCACTTCTGAACCCTCAGCCCCTAGCACTGTGCCTGGTGCAGAACAGAGGCACCTTGAATGATTACACGACTGGGTTTTCACACCGGTTCCAAAGTAAACTGCCTACATAAGAGCTCTGATGATACCATTCCTCCGGCTGCTTAGAAACAAAGCCTCAGCTCTTTCTTGTGGCTCCAACAATCCTCCGATTTTCTACTGATTTAATTTCCAGGCTAATCTTCTGCCTCATCATTTTAGCCCAGCTGCTGACCTCACGCTTTAGTTGAAAGGTACTGTGAGTTATCCTCCATGTGCTACTTTGCTTCCTTAGTTTTATTTTTTTATTTGTGCAGCACTGGGGATGGAACCCAGGGGCATCTTACCAGCTACATTTCCAGCCTTTAAAAAAATATATTTATTATTATTATTATTAGTGGTACCTGAGATTCAACTGTGGGGACTGAACCACTGAGCTACATCCCCAGTCCTTTTTGTTTTCCTTATTTTGAGACAGGGTTTCACTAAGTTGCCAAGGCTGACCTTGAACTTGCCATCCTCTTGCCTCAAGCCTCCCAAGTCTGTGGGATTACAAGCTTGCACCACCCTACCCAACGGCCTCCTTAGTTGTGTTCCTATAGTTTCCTAACCCTGGCATGCCTGCCCCACCCTCTCAGATGTCTGCTAAGACCTTATCTCTTTTGTGGTCTTGTTTAAATGCTACCTTCTCCAGGAAGCATTTATGATCCACTCCTTTTACCCTCAAATTGTTTTAAATCTCTGTTCTATGCACTCATATTTTCCCAAAATCTTTTATAATAATATATTGGGGGTGAGGGGATACAGTGGAAAGAGCCCTACGGTTAAATTTTGCAATTACAACAAAGAATAACACAAACAAGTCACTGAAGTCTCTTTGTTGCACAGGGAGATTTTAACGCCTGTCCTGCTGACTGGGTTGCCACGAAGATGACAGAAGGTATCAGGAAAGCACTTTGTTAGTTACATTATTATATCTCGTACCACATTCTGTTCTATATTAGAGTTATATTAGAAGGTGTAAGAGCCTCTGCATCCCAGATGAGAATCTCTTGGTAGGAGTGAGAACAGAATCTCTGTATCTTTCCACAGTGCCTTGTAAAGCAGGTGCTGGGTAAGTGTGGGCTATATTAAACTGAGTTGTTCCCCGGAGGTCCCTTCCAATTCCAGGCGCTCTAACTTTCCATCTCTGTGCACGCAGACGTTGCTGCTCATTCCCTCGGTCCCCTCTGTTACTCAAGTTCTCCGTCACGACACGGCAGTCCCCCCTTCCCACAGACCCTGGCCCTGATGTCACGAGCCCTGATGTCACAGATCTGGCCCGGGGCCTGGCCGCTTCTACCCCAGGGACTGCGCCTACCTTTGCCAGGATGCCTTGGCGATGAGTCTTGCAGAGATGGTGCTGAAAGGCCAGCTCCAGATTGTACTGCAGCTGCTCCACTTTCCTTTTCTCTTGGAGCCCTGGCCGATCTGGAGGAGGGGATGGGACCAGAGCGAGAAGAGAAGGAGCTCGGACATTCACTTCCAGTAAAAGGGCGTGTTGTAGTTTTTGGATATCTACTGGAAAGAGGCCTTCTCATATCTATCTATCATCTATCTATCTATCTATCTATCTCGGGCTGGAGCAGTGGCTCAGCGGTTTTGGCGCTTGCCTAGCATGCGCGAGGACTCGAGTTTGAACCCCAGCACCATGTATGCAACTGAGTGTTATAGCAACAAAGGCCACATGAAAAACTAAATAAAGTTGTTTTTCTCTCTCCCTCTCTCTCTCTCACTGTCCCTCTTTTTAAAAAAAGAAATCTATCATCTATCACCTATCACCTATTATCTACCACCTATCTACCTATCTATATCATCTATCTATCACCTATCATCTATCACCTATTATCTATCACCTATCACCTATTTATTGATTGATCTATCATCTATTTATATCATCTATCACCTATCTATATCATCTATCACCTATCATCTATCACCTATCATCTATCACCTATCTATATCATCTAACTATGTAACTATCACCTTTCATCTATCATCTATCACCTATCATCTACCTATCACCTATCTATATCATCTAACTATCACCTATCATCTATCATCTATCACCTAACTATATCATCTATCAACTATCATCCTAGCTCTCTATCATCTATTATCTATTATCTATCACCTATCTATATCATGTAACTATCACCTATCTATCATCTATCATCTATCACCTATCTATCACCTATCTATATCATCTATCACCTATCATCCTATCTCTCTATCATCTATCATCTATTATCTATCACCTATTTATATCATCTATCTATCTAGCTCTTTCTCTGTGTGAGTGTCTTGGTTTAATAATGGTAAGCTCTGGGACCTTGGGCATGGCTAGTTGTCTTCAAGGGAAACTCAGGGGACAGGATAGGGATGGGAATTTCTAATCTCCTGACCCTAAGCTACCTTCTGTCAGATCACCTGGCATTTTGTGTAGCCCATTCAATGTTAGGTACTAGGATTCTGCCTGAGAGTGGGGTAAGGGTTGGAAGATGACTATGGGCACCCCGTCAAGAACGGCTCCAGACAGGAGGTAGCCTTCCTGAAGCCATGCAGGCCCATTCAGGGCCTCTGCAGCACCCTGCGGCTAACTTGAACACCCAAGCCACCTTTTTGCCCTGCTTCCCTACAATATCCAAAGGTCATCTTCAAAGTTGTCCTTCCAGTTCCAGGAACATGCTTAGGTCTCTCCTTATTGGCAGAGCCAAAGGACTCTTATTGTTGATCTACAAATTCAGGTTAGCAGCCAGACCCACTTTCCCAGGTTCCTGGAATACTTAGCATTCAGCTGGCTCAGCCCAGCCCTCTCCAGCCCTGTGGAGTGAATATCAGAGTCCTGCCCTTGCAGGCATACCATCTTAAAATGAATTCACACAGAGCAATGATTCTCAATCCTAGTGGCCTGGGGTAGGCTGTTAAAAATCTGGGTGCACCCCAATCAATTACATTGGAATCTCTGGAAGTGAAATCCAGGCAGCAATTGATTTTAAAGCTCCCCGCGTGGTTCCAACGTGTGCCACAAAGGAATTACTCACATACAGCAATAATCACCTTAATTCCTGTCGTGGAAGTGGTTCATTTCCTCTAAGCCTCAGTTTTCCCCGTTTCTACAACCCCACCTTGTGCTGCTGTTGTGTTCCTCTTCATTTCAAAAACGAAATCTTCATTTTAACTCATTTTACTTTAATAGCATGATTGAGCAGGGCTTACTCTGCAATTTCAAGCAATCGCCCAGATTTAACCACAACTGAAGGCCTAGGTTCCTCCATGTCTGCGGTGCCCCTGCCATCTAAGAGTCCCTTCCCCGAACCTGGTGGTGGCACTCACTGGCATTGATGAGAACCAGGGCTGTGTAGAGGGCAATCTCGTCCTCAGAGAAGTGCAAGGCGCTGAGAGAGTGGGAGAAGTCAAAGATGGAGCTGATGAGCTCACCGCAGCCTGATGGGATGGAAATGAGAACAGTGAGCGCAGGGGAGGGGACCATGGTGCCCAATGACAACACCCTCTGGGCGTTCAGAGCACAGGGGAGCAGTCAACCCTGCAAAGAGGTGCAGAGTCACAATCCTCTCTCTCATTTCCCCCTGCCCCTCACCCAAGGCTCGGAACAGCTCCATGCCACCGTATTTGCCTTCAAAAAAGACTGTGTGGTTGTCGGCATTGTAGGCGCGGCACATCCTGACCAACACAACTTCCATGGCTCCTGGAGACGGGGTGAGAAAATGGGCGGACACATCAAGCACAGCCAGGACTCTGTCCCTGACCTCCTCCCGTCCTCATTTCCTTAGGCCACCTCCCTCCCCGTCTGTGCCCTGTCCTCCCTCCCCCTGGGCCTGCCTCCCCTCCCCGTCCTGCCTACCTGCTTTCAGCAGGACGATCTGGTCATTCTGGCAGAGCTCCATAAAGCCGGAGAGTCGCTTGGCGAACTCCACCACATACTGAATGGCCTCCGTGAGGCGGTGCGCACAGCGCTCCCACATCTCCCACATGGACTGCAGCAGGGAGGGAGGGAAGATCCGGGTGTAGCCTTCGTAAACTCTATGCCCCCCCCCAGGCCTTTGCCCTCCACCAACAAACTACAGGGCAGAGATCTTGAACTCCCACATTCCCAACACTGGCTTTTTTTTTTTTTCCCCATTTGTACTAGGGATTGAACCCAGGGGGCTTTACCACTGAGTTATTTCTCCCCTGCCCTTTTTATTTTTTCTCTTGAGACAGGTTCTAAGTTGCCCACGCTGGCCTTGAACTTGCAATCCTCCTGCCTTAGCCTCCTGAGTCCCTGGGATTACAGGTGCCACCATTGCCTGGCTACCCCTGGCATTTTAAAAAGCCTATTCTTAGCACAAATGCACTCAGGGGTCAGTTCCTGTCCGTCGGTCCCACTTATTGAGCACCCACCAGCTGCTGGCACTGCGTTAGCTGTTATGGGGGAAATAAAAAATGTATGAGATACAACTCTACCCTGAAACAATTTGCATTTTTTTTGAGGTTAAAAAGGACATGCTGCCTATCTTCTCCCCCGAAAAAGGACATAATCAAGGTCTTGAAAACCTTGAGAAGCAAATGTGAAATGCCCAATGAGTGCTTTTATAGCAGGTGCTATGGTCAGAGTGTAACAGAAGAGACTGCATAAACTTTGGTGCCAGATGAATCTGAATTTGACTTTGGCTTTACCACTTTGTGATCCTGAGTAAGTCTATTAACCCCTCTGAGCTCAATTTCCTGGTCTATTAAAAATGTTAACAAATGTGCCGGGCTCAGTGGCACACTCCTGTCATCCCAGCAACTTGGGAGGTTGAAGCAGGATCATTGCAAGGTTGAGGCCAGCCTCAGCAACTTAGTGAGACCCTGCCTCAAAATCAAAAATAAAAAGGGACTGGGGATGTAGTTCAAAGGTAAAGCACCACTTGGTTCAATACCTAGTACGAGAGGACAAGGGTGGGGGTGGAGGACAAAGGAATAAAGGCCACCCTCACGGTTTGACTGCTGGAAGGGTTGAGGATAAATTATGTAAGGCACTTAGCACAAGTCCTGCAGAAAAAAGGAGTTTAACAATGAGTGCTCGGGGTTCTGATTATTGTTGATATGGACAGAGGAGCAGCAAGGAGTATGGGAAGGTTGGTGGTGCAGGAGGTAAGTTGAAAACTCGGTAAAATTTTGATAGGCAGGGGCCTAAGAAAAGCTATCATCTATCTGCTAAGCTTTAGACAGACACACAGACACAAAAATCACAGTTAAAAGTGGCACGCACACTTGTTGGGCAGTCCATGTCTGTCTGAGAGTCCCTGCCTACTCCCACCCCCGTGTGTGTGCAGGTAGCCATCTCTGGACCCTTGCAGGGGTGGTGACACGTCCTCCCTTCATGCACTGTCTCCTGGCCTCACCTTCCTCTGGTAGCTGGTCACCTCCTCCCTGGAGAAGAGGTTGGTGCGCTGCCGCAGGAGGTCCTCCAGCCTTAGCTGACAGGTCTCTCGATAGGACTTACAGACGTTCTGGGCCAGGTGCTCTGGGGCAAGAGGAAGGCATGGCTTGATCTCAGCCAGCTCTGTCCCCGACCCTCACAAGGGCACTTCTCTTCTCTGCCTCCTCCCTTGAATGATCGGATCCCTGAGACTCATGCTTGGTTGACAGGGGGTCCTGGCAGAAGCTCCTCCCTCATCTTTACCACCCATGAGTCTTCCCAGCTGCTCACCTATCTCCGTCAGGGAGGCATACGGTGCCTCTGGGGTACTGCGGAAACTAGGGCTGCAGTAACCATCTGGACCTTGTCCTGGTTCCCCAAGGCCAGGATGCCTGGGTCCCTCAAAATGAAGTCCACATCTACCAAGGGTAAGCTGGCTGCCCATGCTATAGATGCTCTCTCTGCCCTCAGCCTTGCCCTGCTCAGGGCTGTACTCAAGGTGGTAGGAGGCTCCGTTGAGCTCTGCCTTGGCCAAGTTGTTGGAATATGATGACCCTGAGCCAGAGGCTCTCAGGAGGCCAGGGGGACAGGCAGAGGCCTCGGGCAGGTCAGGCGAAGCACCCAGGGGCAGCTGCCCATCTGGGATCCCTGAGGCATAGGTGAGGGCGTCTGCTCCATGGCCCCCTGCTGGAGGGGTCTTGGCCGCCTGTTCGCGTTGTAGCTGCTGCTGCTGCTGCTGCAATTGCTTCTGCACTTCTGCATGCAGGCTGTCCCTCTGTTTCTTAGACATGCGGCCAAACTTGACGGCTAGAGGAGGTGCAGGGACCAGGAGTTTAGGAGGCAGAAGGATGCCATTCAGGGAGGGGTCAACGGGCACGTGGGCGATTCTAATGCTTCCTGACCCCAAGCTCAAGTTCAGCCTTGGCCAAGAATTCTCCCTTCTGGGAACTGAGGCTCAAGACTCCTCCCACCCCCCCCTGACTCTTGTTCCTTTCAGAATCTGTCCTGGCTGCCATTTCCATCTCCTGAACAAAATCTAAGTTGTAAACCAGTTTCAAACAGCTGCAGAATTTAAGCAATGTGCCTAGGCTGAGGATTCTGGCCTCCTGAGATTGGGGCGGGGGGAGGTCCAAAATGTGGGGGGCCCAGGCTGTATCAGGGTCAGCTTGCCTGTCTAGGAGGGCCGGAGGAAGAAGAGGGCTGAGAACACAGGTCTCCCTGTGGTCAGGCCTGCAGGCTCCCTGGTGACCTAGATACTCACCACAGCCCAACCCGGGCTCCGTGGCTTGCTTCTGAACATCCTCTTCTGCTCTCTCTTTCCTGCCTTTTTACTCTTCCCCCCCACCCCTCCCAGGTGTGGGGGCACAGCCCCTCGCCCCGCCTGCCCCTTTGCACCCTGCATGTTTCCTTTCGCTTTGTTATTTTGAGCACTGAAAAGTGCTGACAGGTTCCTTCTGGCTCCTCATCATCTTATGCACGGCCCCCCCCCCGCCCCACCCTGGGCTCTCTCTGTGGTGGGGCACGAGGGGGACAGGTGAGGGGGTGGTGGGTGAGGAGGGTGGATAAAGCCCTAGGAACACCAGTTCCACCCCACCACACCCCTGTCTTCTGGGTCATCCTCAGGCGGGCTCTGGTCCTATTCCTAGTCTCAGTCCTATGTCCTAGGATATGAATGGGGGTCCAGGAAGGGAGTTGGAGCTAAGCAAGGGTGACCGGGCAGGAGGGAACTGGATGGGAGCTGGGCCAGAGGAGAACAGTGAGAGGAGAATTCATCCCAAGTAAAAGACCAGAGAGCTGGGACCTTGGGAAAAGGCTCGTTGGAACAGAGTCCAAAGCTAGGGCTTCTAAAGAGCTTTGAAGGGGTAAGCTCAGAGAGAAGAGGCGGGCAATGGAGAGAGGGCATTTTTACAGACCAACCCCTGGAGACTTCAGGGAGTGCTCGAGGGGTTGCCTGCTTGGCCTCACCATCTCGGGACATGCCCAGTGCCAGACACTTCTGCAGGCGGCAGTGCTGACATCGATTGCGGCTGGTGCGGTCGATGGGGCAGTTCTGCTGCCGGGTGCAAGAGTAGGCCACATTGCACTGCTGGCTCCTGCGGAAGAAGCCCTGGGGAAGGCAGAGAGAGACTGAGACTGCTTACCCCGGCCAGGCCCCACTGGGTCCTGAGGACCCGCTGGCCCACCAACACTCAACACTGGTTTCCGCTTCCCCTCAGGGTTCTCCCTCCTTTTCTTTGTGTAATTGTAATTAGCATTACAATCATTTCCCCAGCTTGAGACAAGGCCGTCCAGTGCTCAGGCACCTCCAGGGAGGTGCCACCCAGGTCACCATTAAGCCCCTCGTCTTGCCTACAGCTCACCTTGCACCCCTCACAGGTGATAACCCCATAGTGGATCCCAGATGACTTGTCCCCACAGATTTTGCAAGGGATTACTTCAATTTGTGCTGGAAGAGAGAAAGAGAAGTAGGTCAGCCCAGGAGTCTTGTCTGCATTCTGCCACCATGGATCTGGGCTGTGGGCACAGGTGCCTGGTGCTTCAGCCAGCTAGAGCTTCAAAACGGGAGGAGGAGCGAGGTGGCAAATGCTTCTCAGCAAAGGGTCTGAAGAGGCTGTCTTGTGTTTCACGGAGGAGAGGGCCCAGAAGGGGCAGCTGGGAGTTGTATCAGCATTGTGGAGGCAGAAAGAGCAGCTGCACAGAAGCCACCTGCTCAGCCCCTCAAGTTGAACTGCTCCAGTTGCCCGGCTCTTACCTTGGGCTGTAGGAGACCCACTGCCTGAAACACCTGCTTCCCGCCCAGGGGGCTTCCTTTGTGCTTCCCTCCCCCACTAGGGGTTGGCTCCCACGAGCAGAGTGTGGGCCATGGCAGGAAGATGTGGTACACCCAGCAGGTGCTGGCCATCCTCAGTGGAGGCTCAGGAAGGGGCTGCACAGGAGCCAAGCGGTGGGGTTCACAGAGTGGATATGGAGAGGCCAGGAAAGAGCAGGAGATGGAGCCCAGGACAGTGGGGCTCACGCCCAGCTCTGCCGGATGCCCCAGAGTCCAGGGAAAGAATCAAACAGGGTGCCTAGGCACTTGGCCCCAGAGCGGAAAGAGGACGACTCTGTGTGTCTTAGTGTGCAAGAGTGTACTCAGGGGCATCTATGTCCAACAGATCACAGCTGTTAAAACTGGAAGAGTCTGGGGGCTGGAGCAGTGGCTCAGCGGTTACGGCGCTTGCCTGGCATGCGTGAGGACGTGAGTTCAAACCCCAGCACCACGCACGCAACGAAGTGTTGGAGCAACAAAAGCTACATGAAAAACTAAATAAAATTGGGTCTCTCTTTTTCTCTCTCACTGTCCTTTTCAAAAAACAAAAAACAAAAACAAAAACAAAAAACGGGCTGAGGCTAGAGACCATCTCATTCACCCATTTACTTGATAGATGAAGAACTGGGGACAATAAGAGCAGAGCAGGTGGTTGGCCCAGGTCCACACAGCTGGTTTTCCTGAGAGCTGGTTCTCTATTCCAGCTCTCCCGAGTGGTCCATTATGCTGTTCCATGTACATGGCTTCAGGGATACACATATCAGTGGGCATGTTTGTGTGTGTGCTCCGTGTGTGTGCGTGCGCGCGTGCACGCGTGCATGTGACGTGCTTGCCTGTGGCAGTGTTCACGTGTGCATGTGTATGTTAAAGCTTGCTCACTGGGCACTAGGACCCAGTCCTCTCCCCCACAGGGCTCACTGTACATCTTGCCTGCTTGCCCTGCTCTGCGATTTACGGTTGGCTCCAGGTCCTTCTCTACTTTGCTCTGTCCTCTATAGAGCCCAGGACTGTCTGCTGAGTTTCAAGCTACCAACCGGAGATCTCCCAGCCCATCCTTGAATGGCACCTGGACACAGCTTGGGATCCCCAAGTATTTCAGGTGCCAAGCACTTCTGAGGACATGGAGATCTCTTTTCCATCATCAGTGAACTTGCTGGCTTCTCCTCTGAGGGGGGAGGCTGCGGGTGCTGTTGGAAAAAAATGGCCTAGGGGCTGGAGTGGTGGCTCAGCGGTTACGGCGCTTGCCCAGCATGCACAAGTACACAGGTTCAAACCCCAGCACCCACGTACACAACTAAGCATCAGAGCAACGAAAGCCATGTGAAAAACTCAATAAAAATTGATTCTCTCTCTCTCTCTCTCTCTCTCACACACTGTCCTTCTCTCTTAAAAAAAAAAAAAAAAGGCCTACGATCAAGGCTCCTCGGATGTGACATGTCTCACATCCTAAGGGGCAGAGGAAGTGCCCACCACTCCCCTGAAATATTGTTTGCACTATCCTTAAACCATTGTCCTCTAGGTCCAGCCTGGGGCTGAGTCAGAGCATGCAGCTGCCTCTTTGTGGGGACAGGGCATATGGGTGTGTGTCAGAAATTCTTCCACTAAAACTTGGTTCTTCCCCCACCCCCTGCTATGCTTGTCACCCAACACTGGCTGGGGTCACCCCAGGACAAGATGGCAAGTGAGATTTTCAGATTCTTTACAGTAAATTATGAGCAGATTTCGATGACAGAGGAGAAAAGAGAACAAGAGGGAATGGGTGCCTGGAAGAGTGGCAGAAAGTGTGGGGGCTCTTGCTTCTAGTCACTTACATTCTCTCAGCCCAGCAGTGAGATAAAGATAAAAAATATTGCCAGCCCAAAGGGTGACCCTGGGTAGGACAGCGTGATTAAATGACATCGCCAGGGGAGACCCATGTAGGGACAGAGCAGTGTGTGGGCCACTCACTGCTGACCGAGGGCAGGCTAGGAAACCTGTGGTCATGTCTAGGCTGCAAGCAGCGCTTGGGCCCCACAAATTTTGCTCTCGCCCAACACCTTCCCCTCCAACACTGTGGCCTTAAGACCAGAGGGGAGAAACCAACGTGGGTCACCCAAAAAAGCAAGCGGGAAGGAGATTAGGCCAAGCCACGGTGGGAACTCGGTCTCCGGCCGAGCCATCGACCACAGGCCTCCCTGTCTCTTCCCTTCTCCAAGAGCCACATCCGCATGCGTGTGTGCGCTGACCACATGGGTGACCCCAGATATATCTCCATGCCCCACACCTGACCCACTGCTGGTCCTGGTCCTAGGAACCTCACCACGGTGTCACCAAGACCATGTCCTTCTCATAGGAAGATGTGGCCATCCAAGGACAAAGACCCATATGAGGGAGACACAAGAAGAGCCTTGGACTCCAGCCTCAGGGCCAAGCTCTCCTCCATCTTGCCCAACCACAGTCCAAGGCAGAAGTGCACAGTGAATCAGACTCTGAGGGTCAAACCCTCCAGGCTCTTTGAGCTAAAGAGACTGAGAGTTTTGGGGAATGGGGAAAAAACAAGAGAGACAGACCGCACAACAGAGAGGCAGCTCAACTGAGGAAACATAGGAAAACTCATGCCGTGGCCTGGCCCCACGCCCAAGCCTCAACACCTTCAAGCCTCTTGTCCTACTGCTCCCTCCTCCCCCTGCCACCTGCACCCCTTTCAATGCCATCCACCCCAAACCTCAAAGAGAAAGTACCGAGTGCCGTGCGTGCGCGTGTGAGTGTGTGACTTGTGGAGGAGGGGAGAGCATGGGAAGGGGCCTGGCAGACAGGAGGGGTGATGAGAGGAGCTGAGAATCACCTCTGGTTCTCCCCTTGGAGCCTGAAGCAGCAGGTGGTGGGAACCCAGATTGGGGAGGGGGAGCTGAGTAATCACACGATTACTCAGACTGTTGCCTGGGAGCCTGGCCTGCCAGGAACTTACCACCTTAGGGCCTGCCGGTGCCAGGAACTAGAGCCAAGCAAAGGTCAGGAACCTTGAGGCCAACCCCTGCCTCACTGACTCCCACAGCAGCCTGGTCTCTGCCCCTTCCCTCACCCTCTTTCTTGGGAAGATGTTTGTAGCTCACCAGCCTGGGCTCTCTCACCCTCGCTGTCTCCTAAGGTTTAGCAAAAGGAACCCTCCAATTCCATGTTTCCAAAAGGAGAGACAACAGCCCAGGCATGTGTAATTCCTTACATCATCTATTGATAGGATGACTCTAGCCTTTTGCATCTCAAACAAGATCACCTGGGGATTTGGTTAAACGTACGGTCCTGGGGCTTGGGGTGTATGTAGCTTGGTGGCACTGCACTTGCCTAAAATGCATGAGATCCTGGGTTTGATCCCCAGGAACACACAACAAAACAAAAGGTAAGTTCCTGTACAGCTCAGGATTCTGCATTTTAATAAGCTCCCAATTGGTACTTGGGTTTGCTTGTCTGAGTAGCAAGAATTTAATCCCTCGGTCTGCTTTGATGTCAGACTGCTCTTCCCAGAGGTACCAGCAGGCCAGTAAGGTTGATGATCTCTTCCCAAGCCCATTCTTTTGGTCCCTTCCTTTTGTGCATGTGTGTGCGTGTGTGCATGTGTGTGTGTGTGTGTGTGTGTGTACATGCACTTGGGACTGAGCCCACAGTTTCCCCTGTGCTAAGCGCGCATTCTACCACTGAGCTACACCTCCAGCTCATCAAGTTTACTCTTGTATCTTCCCTGCCATCCAGTGTAATCTCTAAAACTTCATTTTGATGCAGACCTAGAAAAAGAAAATGAAGGGCCTGGGATGTAGCTCAGTGGTAGAACACTTGCCTGGCATGTGCGAGGTCCTAGGTTTGATATAAAGCACCATAAAAGGAAAGAAAGAAAGAAAGAAAGAAAGAAAGAAAGAAAGAAAGAAAGAAAGAGAAAGAACAACAACAAAATAATGTGAAAGGATGTGAATCTCCACTGGATTGCTTCAGAGATGGACGGCTTTCCGGAGAGCATCCTCCTGGAACCTCATATGAGGAGAAATACGGTATAGGCAAACGTCCTCGGCCCCCACCCTCTAATCTCACCTTCTTGCAGCTGCAAGATTCATTGATAGAGCTCTTTGAATGTATCCAGAGCTTGGCCCTGGGCCCTGTCCAGGTGCTGTATGCCACAGAGAGGAAGTGGTAGGAACAGAGGAGGGGCTACAACCCAGGGGGATCTTGCCTCTCAAATCCCAGAAGCACTCCAGGCAGGTGCAGAATGATGCAGACCGAGGAACCCTGGGGTCCTCGCCTCCTCCTGGAGTCTGGAGCTAGGCCCTTTCCTCCCTTTTCTTTTTAATTATGTTTTCATTTGGACTTTGTTTGTCTGACACTCAGTTGTGTACATGGTGCTGGGGTTTGAACCCGGGTCCTCGCTCATGCCAGGTAAGCGCTCCAACCGCTGAACCACTGCTCCAGCCCCTTCTCTCTCCAATAAATATTGAACACAGAGAAAAAAGGCAGAGTGGGTTGCATTACCCTGCGGCAGACTTGGCACACACTTGTGATGATCACGACAGTCCTGTGAATTAGGTACTACTAGCATTGTCCCTGATTTACAGATGGAAGAAAACAGGCCTACAGAGAAAGAGGTGGCTTGACAAGGCTGCACAGCCAGAGGGAGCAGGTGTGGCATTTGAACTCAGGTCTCTAACTCTGGAGTCAGTGCCCTCGACCATCGACCATCACGCTAGATGTCCTTTTGGGATGAGATGGGCAAATCACCAAGAAGAGGATGGGACGAGGTGATTGGCTGTAGGTGACTAGCATGTGCAAAGGTGGGCGAGGCAAGGAATTCAGGGAGGAAACCCACACACAATGAAGGCCAGGACTCCTGTCCAGTACGAAGATCCAGAGAGATATTCCCTCTGTCCCAGCCTTTCCTCTGCGGTCCCAGCTGCCTCCTGCCCTTCCCCAGTCCCCTACTACCAACATCGGACAACTCATCCATCCCAACAGAGCTCAGCACTTGGGACTCCACTGGAAGATCATTGCTGCTTTAGGGTTTCTTACCTCTTGCTACGTTTCTATTTGCAGAAATGAATGAATGAATCAGAGGAATGCTTCTCTTTTCTTAGCTTAGACCCGTTCTCTACCCACCGAGACCACAGCTCCAGACAGGGTTCCCCTGTGTACCCTAACCTATTACCAGCCACCCTCCTTTCTCAGCTCTCAGTTCCCCCAGCTTCTGCAAAGCTGGAAACCAAGGTGGTGGGTGCCACCACAGTGCAGCAGGAGACGGAAGGCTGGGTGGGGACAGGGCCACCGTGGTTCTACCTGGCCGACACTACCCCAGCCCAGGTGGGGCCCTCCCCACAAGCCCTGATGAGAATTTCTGCTGATACCCGGATCCGGATCCTAGAGCTGAGAAAATAGTGAAGCTAAAACTCAGGTGGGCGAGGGAGAGTCTGGGGTTTTGAAAAGCCATAAAAAGACAGCCAGCCACCCTGAAACCCCCTCCTGCTGCCCCCGCCACCCCCGCAGTCTGGGACAGGAGAAAGGAGAGGAAACAAAAAGAATCGAGTGAAAACAACCAGTCTATGGGGGGAGGGGATGAATCACCAGGAGGAAGCTGAGGAGTGGGAGCCCACATATCACTGCCAGTGGCCTCCTCTGTCTCCAGGGCCTTTGCTCTTCATTTGCCTCTGCCAGCCCAGGAAGCCAGTGGATACAGAAGGATTCTGGCCCAGAGCCCTGAGGCCCTGCCCTGTTACTGTCCTTCCTCTCCAAAAGACATCATCCATCCTGAGCCTTGGAATTCCAGGGAAGAGCTGTACTGCCACAACAGGAGGAGAGGCTAGACCTTGGAGTGGAGGCTAGACCTCAGAAAGGACTTGCCATTGAGGACAGGAGGGAGACCCCCAGGACTGACTCCCTTGGAGAGCTCTTAGCATGGGAAAGTCCCTGTTCCCTGTTAGTTTGAGTCAGCAGCAGGGGAGGTGGAGAGTGAGCCCCTGGTAGGAGTGGAGATACCAGCATACATTTTCACCGTGATAAGGCTGACACATTCTAACATCTTGGGCTGGAAGCATTTGGGATTTCTGCAAGGAACAGGAAGAAAGGAAAAGAGAAAGGTGCTATAGAGATGGAAGGAAGGAGGAAGTCCTGTGGTGGCCCTGGACCCTCAGGGTGAGATCTGTGACACCCTGGGGACTTGGAGTTCTTTCTGGCACATTGCTCCTCATTATTGTGACTGGATTTAAGAAAGATCAGGGCAGAGTCAAGACAGGCATGTGACCTCACACTCCTTAGCCTCCCTTCACCCCACCCAGGCCCAATACCAGGGCTTGATGCCAGTTTCCACACTGGCCGTGTCCCTTAGGATGAGAAGCCTGGCCACCCTTCCTGGGGCTGGCTGGGTCTGTCTTTAGCTAGTGGACGCACTCCCTCCACTGCCTGTCTTTCCTCTCTGCTTCTTTCTGTCTGTCTGTTCCTTGAGATCTTCTTACTCCAGCTGCCTCTGGGCATCACGTCTCCATGATCTGGTACTTCTCTCTCCACATGCCCATCTGGATGTCACTTTCCCCCTAAGTATTTTATAAATCTGTCCTCTGAGATCAGCCTCTGTATCTCTATTTCTGTTTCTTTTTCTTTTTTCCTTTTTGTACCAGGGATGGAACCTAGAGGCACTAAACCACTGAGCCTCATCCCCAGCCCTTTTTTATTTTTAATTTTGAGACAGGGTCTTGCTAAGTTGCTTAGAACCTTGTTAAATTGCTGAGGCTGGTCTTGAACTTGCCATCCTCCTGCCTCAGCCTCCTGAGCTGCTGGGATTATAGGAGTGTGCCACCCACCACACCCAGCTCTCCTTATTTCTCGAGCTGTTTCTGCATCTGTTCGTTTGGTTTTTGGTCTTTAGGTGTATTACAGTCCCAAGCCTAATGTGCTCTAACTCTCCCCAGTTGATGGTGGCTGGCACTGACTAGGGTCAGAAAACATGGGACTATGGGACACCCAGAAATGTCCCAGTGAGAAGAACCAGTGGAACTGGCCTCCCTCTCCTACTAACCAGCCCAAGTGGAATTGTTTGTGCATGGTGGTGGGTGGATGTAATGCAGAGCTGCCCAAGTATCTCCCTCAGCTACTGCTGGGAACTCCTGACCCTCATGGCATCCTGGGGTCGATGTGCTGATTTGCGGCCATTTCTGGGAAGATCAGTCTGCCAACCTTTGCTGCAAATAAGGAGGAGGTAGAAGGGAAACAGAAGCTCTCTCTTCTCCTGCTCCTCCTCATTCACCCCAGCTCATACACCTGCACTGCAGCCCCTGTTCTGATCACTGAAGTGGAGGCTCCTGCCTTGCCTTGGCCTCTGCTTCTGCCCTCTGGGAGAGCTGAGTCTTTCTCATTCCCATTGGGAGATGCCTAACTTGGGGACTAGGGCTCTCTCCTTGATCCTGGCTCTTAGAACTGAGAGGTTCTCCATGGTTTGGGTTTTTAAATTTAATTTTATTTTTGGTACCAGGGATAGAACCCAGGGGCACTTTACCACTGAGCCACACCCCCAGCCCTTTTTATATTTTATTTTGAGACAGGGTCTCTTTAAGTTGCTTAGGACCTCACTACATTGTTGAGGCTGGCTATGAACTTATGATCCTCCTGTCTCAGCCTCCCAAGTCACTGGGATTATAGGCATGTGCCACCACACCTGGCCTTTTATTTTATTTTTTAGATCTGGCTCCCTTGTTTTGCAGACAGGAGATCAGGGCCCCAGTGACTTCCCAGGGTAACATGGCTAGATAGTGACCAAGGTGGCACCAGACCCTGGTCATTAGACTCTCAGTGCATGGGTCTTTCCAGGACCCAATATGACCTCCCTTCTGTGGCTTGTGGGAAGGCCCCAGGTCAAAGCTGGGGCTGCCTCAGGCCTCAGGCCACAGGAGCACAGGTTTGCCTGTTCCTCCTTTGCCCGGCACTCTGAGAGGTTCTCTGGCTTCCCTTATATGAGCTTAGGGGAGCCATCTGATTTGCCCACCCTTGCTCAGATGGAAGACACAGAGACCCCAGACATCTGCCCACCAGCTGTTGACTCATGGCTCCAAGCCAGGAAGGGAGTGAGGCTGACGGCTTTCTGCTCCTATCTCCACTGCCCTGATCTCCTCATCCAATGGAAGCCTGAACCTGGAGGAACACACGTGCACACACACCCTGGCTGGACTGCACTCAGTCCTCCTGTCCCTGACTGGGCAGAAAGTGTGATGACCCTGAGGCCTCGATGTGAGGTCAGCCTCAGTTTATTTTACTGTCCCTTTTGAGGGCACAGCGACTCCTTTGCCCTCCTTTTAGGCCCCACTCACAAACAGGTTGGAGAGAGAAAAGGAAAAGTTCCGATAGGAACGAGGCACTCCCTCGGGCACCCAGTGAGGGGGTTCAGAGCCCCTGGTAACTCCCAGCTGTGTGCTTTTAGCACAGCCCTGCCCCTGTGTGGGTCTCCCTCTCTTTTTGTAAATTGGGGGGGGGGGTGCTGGCTGCCTTAGATACTCTTAATCTTTCCAAAACTCATGATGAGGGGGTTCCTGAACAGTTTTTTCACCACGGCTGAGACTCCCCTAACTGCTCCACCCATCTCCCAATACATCTTGGCCTTGACCAGGACACACCCTGCCAGGCAGGGATCCTCAGCTGCCTTCACACTGGTCCCCAAACACTCCTCCTTTCCAGAGGGCTCAGGGAGTGACAGCCCCAGGCTTCCCCCACGCCCAGGTGGCCCCAATCACTTACTTCTCATGACTGAGCCTTGGCCTTGCTGCCCTCGGCTCCCTGGCCTCAGCAGGGGTGGTCCAGGGATGGGGCACAGCTGGCAGGAGAGGTGGGGTGGGGGCCCTCTCAGCAGTGCCTCAGCCCGCAGCTCTGCCCCTAGCTCTCCCCCAGCGCTTCTGGGCAGGGGGGTTTAAACTCCGCACCACACAGGTGGCCAAGTGGCAACCCCCCCTGCTCCCCCCAGGGGTGCAGTGGGTAGAATGACAGGCGCCCCACGTGGCCAATCCGGGCTTGGAGCAGGGTGTGAGGGGCGGGGCAGCCAATCATAGGGGGCGTTGGAAAATTCCAAAACCACATGCGACAGCCACACGCGGTAAAAGCTGTTTCCACTCGCCAGGGTAGCTCTGGCCGGGGAGCCAGAGTGGAGCTCACCAGAATCTGGGGCCAGGCTCTTATTCCCCTCTCCCTGAGGACCCCAAGTCTGATCCTCTTGGCCAGGTGATGCCAGGGACAGGAATGTTCCAGAGGTAAGTTACAGGGTGTCTGCCTGGGGTGGTGGCATGTGCCACCTGAGACCCTGTAGACTGCCAACATCTGTGCTCAGTGCGGTGTGGTCCAGGAGACTGACTCTCCGCCACACCCATGCTCTTCCCTGCAGACATGAGATGAGGTACACAGCTGGGCCAGAGGAACATGAAAATCATAGTAGCAGTAATGATCATCAGGCAAACACCCAGGATCTGCAGGAGGGGTTAGTCCCTCCGAAATTTCCCTAGGAGCATAACTGCTAAAATCGAAATCATCATCATCATCATCTCTTGTAATAGTCCTTCCTATGTGCCCTATGTGCCGGAAATAAATGGCTTTAAATGTTTTATGTGGATTATCTAATCCTCACAAAATACTGTATGAGGTAGCTTAGCTACCATTATCCCCATTTCAAAGATGAAGAAAATGAGACACAGAGAGGTTAAGTAACTTGCTCAAGGTCATTCAGCAAGTAAGGGGCAGAGTCAGAATTCAAGGCCAGGTCGATTGGCCCCATATCATGCGTGGAGAAAGGTTTGCTTTTGAGGGGGTCTCGAGCCCGGAGGTCTCCTGGAATGAGTACCTCTGTAGATTTTCCTGGTCTGGGGGTTCTGCTGACTGGCCAAGCAACTTCAGAGTCCCTTGCTCTGTGGGGTCCTTCTTTAGGATCCCTCTTGGTCTGGGGGTTCCTTGTCTTGAGTCCTCTTCAGGAGGTTGCTTCAATTCAGGGGGCCAGTTTTCAGTCTCTCAGCCTGAGGGAGGGCGTAGCTCCTGAATTCCCTGGGCCCAGACTCAAGTCAGGTGCAAGTCTTTCTCTGCTGGCCTTCCTGGGGTTTCAGGAGCTGGGCGGTAGACTGGGGGAGGGACTGTCAGCCTGGATCCTCACGAGGATGCTCATGGGTGGGGTTCAGGGATCGAATAAAAGGCCAGAGGGCTAGGAATGGGCTAGGAGGATTGGTCCCATTTGAGGCTTCTGTGGTAAGGAATTAAGGATAGGAATGGGGTTTGGCCTCTCCCAGTTCCTGCTGCTCCAAAATTCCCCCTAGCCCGCCACCCACCCACATATGGTCCCTGACCCCCTTCCCCCAGCTCACCCGCGTCACTCTCTGACCCGCTTTCCTCCCTGGGCCCTGCTCAGCATTTCCGTGGGGCCCTGTGGCTAGCAGCAGGCAAGGCACAGGATTGTGCTGAGCAAAGCAACCCCCCCACCCAGGAGGCTGTCGCATCCTGAATGGTCCCCAGCCCCGGTCCCCCAGCCTCAGGGAGAAGCAGGGTGTTTGCCTTCTGAGATGTCTCTGCTTGGAACAGAGAGGCTCTAGACAATTTTGGGCAAGGGAGGGACGGCAGTGAGGTCTCAAGAGGAGCTGGTAGGCAATCAAGGGAGGGCAGTGGAGAAATGGAAGTGGCCTCTGCTACCTCCAAAGAGGTGCTCATCCATTCAAGGCTCTGCCTACGGAAGTCTTTTCCATTATGCCTGCAACCTGTTGAGGGAATGCATGGCCCCGCTGGGCGTGAGCTTGGGGACTGAGGTGGAATGGGGGTGCATTTTCTGGGGGGCTATCCTCTTCCACGAATGAGGAGAGTAGATCTAATGTGTTGAGAGGTCCATTGGGAAGTCCTTCCTGAGCACTAGCCTCCTTCTCACATGCTGTAGTCTCAGTGTCTCTCTCGGAGGCCCAGGCCCGGGAGTGTCCCTGTCTATAGAGATGTTTCCTATAGAGATGCAGGCTCTCCTGCTCTCCAGGCCTGCAAAGCCTGGCTCCAAGCTTGTTCGCACCTCAGGATGTGTTAACCACAGAGACAGAACACCAAACCTGGCTCTGCTGCCACAAAGCCCAGGGCCTCCCGCTGTGGCCCTGCTGAGTTTCTTAGGCCACCCTTGCCTCCCACCTCTCCACCTCTGTCCTTTTCTAGGCCAGCAGTCCAGCATCTTTGCTCTGCTCCTGTGCCTCTGTCCAGCACCTCCGCTCTGCTCTTTTGACGGCTCCCTTTTCCTGCATGCCTTTCAGGAGCTTTCCTTATCGCCTCCAACGCTCTTGTCTCTGGGTTCCCCACACCTCTTCTTCCTTCCCTCTTCCCCACAGTCTATCTCTTTAGGTCCCCACCATCTCTGCCCTGCTCCTGCTCCACCCCCAGCCAACCCCCAGGGCCCTGGCTGAATCCTGCTGTCTGGCCATACCCTAGCAGCAGACCTTGCCCCCGAACCCCTACTCACAAGTGTGGGTCTTCTTTGCAGCCAGCAGCTCTGTAAGGAGAAGACAGGGGGTCAGGGTCAGAACTGAAGACCCGGGGGCTTCCTCCACTCACAGGACCCCATCATTCTCCCTTCCCAGCAGAGCCTGGCATCTGAGAAGGAGCTGGCCCCTCCCTGCGGTACCCGTTCTACTCCCTTCTCTGCCCTTTGGCCACACCAGCTCTCTGCCAGGTCCTCAAAGGGCCTCCACGACTTTCCCAGGCTGCTCCTTCTGCTTGGAATGCCCTCCCTTCCCATGCCCTTTAATTCCGCCAACCTTTCTTCATCCCTGGGGTCTCAGATTATGTCTCTTCCGCAGAGAAGCCACCATGGCCTCTCCTCAGCCTTGGTGCTTACACTCAGCACCTTGCATGTGATTTCCTGGCACCCACTACATCACCTGTCATGCTTGTGTCATTGTCCCGGCTCTATTGTCAATGCTATGAACTGTGACCTGGGACTGTGTCTGCCTTGGTCTCCTGGCTATTCCCAGAACCCTCCATGGCACCTGGCGCCAAATATTCACACCCACAGTGAAATCTCTGTGGGAACGAAATCTCTCTGCTACTTCTCTGTGCCTGAAAGTGCCAGGGAGTTCCAGAGGTGTGGGGCTGGGAGTGGGGCAGAGGATAAGTGGAGGAAGAGGAGGAGAGAGCTGCAGACGCAAACTCTTCTCTGACGGCCAGTGCCAGGCTGCAGAGGGAAGAATCCTTTTGGTGCTGCTGCTGCTGGAGGTCTGGGTCTGGGTGGAAACCAGGCAGGAGGGAGAGCAGGTGGGTTGATGGGGGTTTGCAAGGATGCAGAGATCCCAAGAAGGAGCGGCTGCTGGGGGTTGAGCTTTAGTTAGAGCATGGTTGGTGGGGGGGTCATTCATTCAGACAATTAGCACTTAGGAAACTAAGCACTTAGCAAAGGGGCTCCTGAGAAGTGGCTTCCCCTGCCAGGCGTTGGTCCATTTCCTACACCCACACAGCAGCTCCTCAGAGAACACAGGGCTGCTCTTTTTTCCTCCCAAAGCCCTCTAGCCCTGCCTTTAACTTCCCTAACCTCTAATTTTTCTTTTACTCTTTTCCTTCAGCTGTCCAAGCCTGACACACATACCCCTTTCCAATGTATTGCCCACCCTGTCCTGCTGTCCATCGGTCCAGGGGATGGGTCTAGGGGATGCTCTGCAGGTGCAGGCTTCCTATACTGGGTGCTTGTTGACCAGGACTCTGCAGGGGATGGGGGAGGGGGAAGCCTGCCCCACCCAGCCACGCCCCCCGATTCTGTCTGGCCCCACCCAGTTTCCTCCCTGACGTGTGGCACCCCCTGTCCGGCCTCCAACTTGCACCTCAGAGCAATCTGGGGTATGGGTGCTTCCCTTGCTTGCTCAGGCAGCCAGCTGAGTTCTTCCTCCACCAGGTGGCCTTGGAGCTTGGCAGCTCTGGCCCTCATACTTTCCCCTGGGTGCTCACAGCCAACCAAACATGTGTCCAGGGAAATCCTGCTTTGGGGGGTGCCTGAGTTAATCTATTAGTGGGGCCAAGGACTGCCCCGCTTGCTTTGTCTCTGGCCCTCTGCCACACATTCTCTGCAGAAATGAAACCCCACTCTCCTAGGCCAGAGGGAGGAAAGTGCCAGGCCAGTGGGCACAGGCAGGTGACAGGGTGTGGTTGCTTCCCTCCGCCCCCCACCACTCCTTAAAGGCAGGACAGGTTCTCTGCCGGTGAATGAACCGACGGTGAAGTGACCAGCCACCCAGTCATTGCTGCCCAGGGTCCTGGTCGGGAGGAACCAGTGTCCCCTCTACCACCATTCCTGATCCCTCACTGGACCCAGCTCCTTGACCCACCCCGACCTGTCTTTTCCTTCTTCCTTTCTTTCCCCTTGATGGGGGTTCCTGTCTCTCCTCTTTTCTATTGCTCCTCTTGTTTCCCCAGCGCCTCTTCCTATTTCGACTGCAGCTTCCTATCAGGACATGTCCCGTCTAACCCTCCTGCTCTCCCCTGCCAATCCATCTCTCTCCTTTTCCATGCTCTCTCTCATCCCTCCCCACTCACTTTTTGCCCGCACTCTTCCCATCTCTGCCCTCCTCTGAGCCTCCTGGCATCCCCTTCCACCTGCCTGCAGGGCCTTGGGGCCTCTTACCCCGCGAGGCTCGGTGGTGTCTCTGTGGGGCCCTGTCCATGGGGCAGCTCCCTGGGTGCCGTCCTTGCTGCCCTGGCTGCCCAGGAGGGCAGGGAGCAGGGCCCAGGGGAGGGAGGAGGGAGGAGGGAGGGAGCACCTGGCCTGTCAGCAGGCAGGGGAAAGGAGTGGCTGGCAGAGCGTCCTGGCACCATGAGGGGACTTGGGGAGAGACCAGCGGGCCAGAATTTGGAGCCCTGAGGAGAAACAGGATAGGTGAAAGGAGGGGAATGAGAATTTATTTGTCACCTACTGCATGCCAAGTCCTTTGCCAGGCCCTGTGTGTAAATCATGATCTTGCTTTATGTAAATCTGCATGACACCCACCACAGGGAAGCATAATTATCCCACATTCACTAATGAACTAAATGATGCTCAGAGATTTTAATGACTTGCCCTAAGACTTGCATAAGGACAATAAGTGCTTGAGCTATGATTGGAACCCAGGTTGTGGTGACTTCAGAATTCTGTGTTTCCACCAAAACAGGGGAGACAGGAAGTGGAATAGGGAGAGGAGGGATGTGTTTAGGGGGGGATCCTGCTTTTTCTCCAGGATGGGATCCCATTTATCCTGGTGGTTCTTGATTTCTTGAAGATGGTATCTGCTTCACTGATGCACCTTGCTGTCTGTCTGTCCCTAGAACTCCCTGTCTCTCCAGGTCTGGGCAGGGGAGTGTGGAACAGAGGAGCAATCAGAGAGAAAAGGAGAGGACAGGAGAGATGCTACCCTGGATCAGTGGGGAGGAGAGCCCCCCACACTGAGCCTGCCCACACGGAGGCCTGCACTGGCCAAGAGACAAGGAATCTGTGGATCTCAGATGCCCCACTTCTCCTGCCCTGTCTCAGCCCCGAGTTTGATTAGCTGGGCCTGGCTCTCCTGGTTACCCAAGAGGCGGCTGGCCAAGGGCCAGGCTGCAGCAGGAGGCTCCCTGGCACCTCCTCCTGCTCTCTCTCCCAGCTGGTAAACAGCAGGGCAGGAGCCAGCCACGCCACAGCCTCGTGACTCGCCCACTGCCTCCAACCTGGTGCACGTGGCACCTGGCGTGGAGAGGACAGGCTGCTGTCCCTGCCCTCCTCTGCTCTCCCATCTCACTATCCTTCACTCCTGCCCCATCCTGGAGCTTTAACTCTGTTACTTGAGGGACAAAGGTTAGAAGAGGAGAAGGAGTCTCCAGCTCCTCGGGTCATTGACAAGGAGACAGAGAGTGAGAAAGAGCCAGGGGACGCTTTTGAGGCCCTTTTTGTGCTGAGAGTCTGGAGATGTGCGCCTCTAAGGCTCTGATGTCCCCATGTCCTCTTGGTGAATGCCAGACCACATACGATTCTCTGCACAGAATGCGGGTGGGTTGGTTGGTTTGGGGCCTCTGCTCCTTGGGCAGCTTTGGAATAAGAGGACAAGAACAACCCCACCCAGAACCCTCTGAGCTGGCAGGAGGCAGGGGGAAGCGAGCAGGGAGGGAGAGGGGCATCTGCTCTCCCCTTCCCCTAGAACTCCACAGCTGCCTCTCTGTCTCTGTCTCTCCTGCTGACTGGCTCTGGTTTTCTCTTTATCTCTTCTCTTCCCTGAGTCTCTTCCTCTGTGATTTAGGGTCTCCCAGGCCCCTTCCTGACAACTCCCCCAAATTGTAGGACCAGGGTGGAGGTGCGGATGGGCACTGGGCATCCCCACATAATGCCCCAGATACCGCAGGTGTGGCTGCCTCTCCTAGTCCTGCTGTTTCATGCTGTTGTGTGGGGTGGAGAGGAAGTGACTGGGGGTTGGGAAAGACAGGGTCCTAGCCTGAAGGCCGCAAGAGTTACTCCCCTTCTAGGCATTTTCACAACTGTACCCCTTCTCTGCCCTCGGAATGGATGACTTCTGTTCAGTGTTAGGTTGATCTTTTGGGAAGTCACCTCTCTTGTTTAACTTTCTTCTCTCTTGCTTCAATCACAGCTTTTTTCTGGAGGAATCAGTCCTTTCAAAGCAGGGTAGTGGTTATTTCCTCCTCGAATACATTTTTACATTCTTATGCAAGGAAAAGACTGATAGGGATCAGAGAATCATTTCACCCCCCACGTGCCCAGTCCTCTTATCAAACCTGGGAATCTCAAAGCAGGGGGCAAACAGCCTGCAGGAGTGGGAGGTGGTGGCTTGGAACTGGGGAGCAGTCACCAACTTCTCTTTCCCTTCCTCTCCACCCCCTAAACCACAGAAACCACTTAAAGCTCAGCACAAGCCTGCCCTTCCAGGGAGGGCCTGGGGGGTATGTGGGGCTCTGCAGCCTGCAATGCCAAACACAGCCCCAGCCTGCTCCAGGGAGGGCCATCCGCTGTGGGAACCTGATCCTGTGAGCCAGTGATTAGGGCCCACCCATCTGTGGGTGCTAGGGACTCCATGCCTGGGAAGACCTCCACCTACCTGAGTAACTCAGGAAAGGTGGTGCCTCAAACATTTAAAAAATGACACCCAGGCTCAGCACCTCCAGATCTCACAGCCGCCAGCCCTCCCCCATTTTGTCACAAAGGCCACTGTGGGTGGAGGGAACAGTGGAAGTTTGACCCTAGTTTCTGGCCTTGAACTTTCTGTGGTGACCCTGCCTGCACCTCTCACCCAGCAATTAATATCGAGAGTCACAAGGGCTTGGACACAGCAAACAGGGTTGAAAAGCAGGATCTCTGATTGTTTTAGAGACAAAAAACAACTAAGAACGTGGTCTGCCCTGTATTTGCTGTGAGCCCGGAGGTAAAACACAGACCTCATTGGCCGTATAAGGGGCAATAACAACTGTCTTGACCTGGGTCGGTGCCAGGGCTTTCGGGGCCTGAGCAGTCTGCACACAGGAGGGATTCTTAGGATGTATTTGCCCCCAGAGCATGTTTCTGCACATTCATTTCATTTATTTATTTTAAAGGGAGAGGGACAGTGAGAGAGAGAGAGAGAGAGAGAAAGAGAGAATCAATTTTATTTAGTTTTTCATGTGGCTTTCGTTGCTCTGACACTTTGTTGTGTACCTGGTGCTGGGGTTCAAACTCTTGGACTTGTGCATGCCAGGCAAGCGCAGAAACCACTCCAGCACCCTGTTTCTGCATCTTTAAATCTTGGTAGCCTGGATTTTCCTCCAGGGATTTTGTGGCTCCCATCACAGGGCCTTGAATGAACTTCTGAGAAGACCTTCTGTCTTAGCCGCCCCTGAGCCTCTGGGGTAAGGTTGGGGTAGGGAGTGTTTGGATAGAGCCACAGTCAGAAACCTTCCCTGCTGCCAAGGCTGATCCCCAGGTGAGTTTACTTAACCTCTCTGATCTATTTCCTCCTTTGTAAAATGGAAAAAAAAATTAATACCTACCTTACTGAGTGGTTGTTATGATTGATATAGGACCATGTAAAGTATGGGACCTGATACAAAGTATTGAGGTTAAAAGAAAAGTATTTCATCCTCTCCCTCTTTTGCATAATCTTCCTTCACTATCTTTACTTGACTCCCACTTTTCTATTCCTGCTTTTTCTCTATACCGTATCACCAAGTAACATTCTGTACATTTCACTTGTTCATTTTGAAACGTGTCCGATCCCTATGTCTGTTTGGATCACTACTATATCCTATGCCTGTACCCCATAGACCCTAAATATTTGTTGAAGAAATGTATGATGAAGGTTATATGACCTCTGAGTTTCTTTCCATAGTCTGCCTGCCTGCTTGCCTTTCTTCCTTTCTCTCTCTCTCTTTCTTTTTTTTCCAGGACTGATGATTAAGCCCAGGAGCACTCTACCACTGAGCCACCATTCCCAGACCTTTTGGTTTCATTTTAAGACAGGGTCTCACTAAGTTGCCAAGACTGGCCTTAAACATAGGATCCTCCTGCCTCAGTCTCCCAAGTAGCTGGGATTATAAGCATGCACCATCACCCCTGGTTCTTTCCAGATACTTTCAAATCCAGTTGCTCACTAAGGGTTGTAATGGGAGGTTTTTTGCCACTGAAGTATAAATACAGTACAGTAGTAGGGATGGAGTTAGACGTCCAGATGGACTTCTCAGAATTCAAACTGCTAGGATGTGAAAGGATTGGAGAGCTATCATCTTGAGGAAGGAGGATCCTTTTAGAGTGATCTGGTGGAGGGTCAGAAATGGACTGCTGGGGATATACAGTGAGGTGATTAGCAGTCCAAAATCTGGAGCCAGACTCTGGGTTCAAGTGCTAGCTGTACTCTTTACTAGCTGAGTAAGGCCCAGGGTCACAGTGGATAACAGTAGTTCTTGCACCCTTATGGGAGTTGCTGAGAGGAACAATTCAATTGTGTGGGGATAACTGTGCAGCTGTTAGCCTTATAATTGTTTGGTCAATGCTACCACCTGGTGGACATCTGGAGCAAGGATTCCTGGGCCTAGGGTTATGTGGTCGGGACCTAATCATGGGAGGCTGAAAGAACTGGGGAGCCATTCGAATGGAGAGGTGTGTTTGTTGTTGTTAGAATTGCACGTGCTAAGGTGCTGAGGTTTTGTTGGGACCTAGTAAGCTTAGCTCTGATGCAGGGCTCAGCTGGCACCATGGGAAATGGGGAAGAGCCCAAGTGGGAGGGAACAAGAAGCTGGATTGACCTAGGGCCTCTTTTCCTTCCTCCCTCCCTCCTCCAAACTTGATCTGAGCCAAGAGGAACCTGTTCCTGGGAAGGTGGAGGTGGAAAGAAGAAGGTCACTGTTGACGTCAGGGACATTCAGGTAGGAGGTAAATGCAATCTGACCTACATTTATTTATTCATTTTCCACTCCCTCCTCCTCCTGGCTGGGGTAGCTTTTCCTTGGCATCCCTGAGAGCAGCTCTCTCATATTCGGGCAAAACCCCTCCCCCCGCAGACCTCTATCCCTGGAACCTTATTTCTCACTCATTGGGTGTCCAAATGTGGCTCTGTTTCTTGGCTTCAGCCTTTCCCCCCTCCCCCAGGCAGCACAGGTGTGGAAGGGGCAGGCAGGAGAGAGTCATGAACCTTGAAAGGTATTGTTAGCCTGACATCTCCTGATGCATTTCCAAGTGTCATTTGTCTTCAGGACAGATGTGAATTTAAGGGGTAGATAGGGAAGGAAGAGCTAATTTCACCAATGCAGCGCTAAGGAAACACCAGGGGAAGTTGGTTTTCTGTCACAGAGCTGTTGCAGGGTGACTCTGTGATTGAAGGGTTCCTAGGTGTGGGGTCTTGCTGGACAGGGACTCTAGGACCTACCCAGCCCAGGCTTCCTCGGATAGTATTGCTTGAGAATGGAGCCCAGGATTCTGAGTTCTAAACAAGTGCTTTCAGAATTTCTGATATCTGGTTCTTCTAACGGTCCTCTAAATTTGAGAACCACTGTTGCTCCAACTCAGACAATCTGAACGAGCCTCTTGTCCCACGTATGGCCTGGTCACAGGGAAGAGGGTAGATTACAAACCGCTGAACAAGAGGAGTAATCGGATAGAGATTACGAGTGGACATTTTATCAGCAAAAAATAAATACACGCTAGGCAGAAGGAATGAATGAAGTCTAGGGAACCAGTGGAGAGATCTAAGGAAGCTGCAGTCTCAGCCTACAGGCTGAAATGGGCGGGAACCAGGGAAGACCCGGGGCCTAGCCCCCCACCCAAAGGGGGCAGCAGGGCAACAAGAGGCGTCTCGCACTCCCCCAGCAGCACGTCCCGGCGCAGCCCCGAGCCTCTGTCCAGCACCTTGGCCCTCAGACTGCGGGCCGCCAGGTCTGGAGGGTCCAGCCCGTCGAAGAAGAAGTCCTCGTTGAAGATGGGGTTGGCGCTGCATTTGACCACTCGGCTCCGCTGGGCCCGCGGCCGGACGCGGGGTTGCAGCCTTAGCACCACGCAGCAGCCGCCGCCGCCGCTCCCGGGGCCGGTGCGCGGCCGGGGCAGGGCCTCGGCGCTCACCAGGCGCAGCCGCAGCCTCCCGGGCCCGGCCTGGTACTCGGCGGAGAGCCGGAGTTGCCCGCCGCGGGGTCCCAGGCGGAGCACGCTCTCCTTGGTGGGCCGCAGCTGGCAGTAGAGGAAATCCAGGTGGAAGAGCGGCGGCGTGGGGGCCCCTGCGCGGCGCGGCGCGTACGGGCTGGCGTCCGCGGAGTCCGCCTCCTCCCCGGACCCCGAGTGCGGCCTGGGCGGCCGGCGCCTGCCCGGAGCCGGCCGCGGGGATCCGAAGGGCGACGAGTCCGGAGACGAGGCGGTGTCGCTGTCAGGGGCCCGGCAGAGGCGCAGGTCCGGAGCGGAGACGTACAGCCGAGATTGCGCGGGAGGGAGCCCGGCAGCCAGGCCCGGCGGCGGCGAGTGGAACAGAGACTCGCGCCGGCGCGTGTGCGGGCTCTCGGGCAGGAATGCCCAGCCCTCGCGACCCGCCAGGTGCGGCAGCGAGCAGGCAGAGGGGAGGCTGCGCCCGCTCACGGTGGGCCCGGCCAGGGGCTGGGAGCCGCCTGGGTCCCGGAGCCGAGGCGGGATGAAGAACTGCGGGATGCGATCCGGGGTGAGGACGTTGGGGCAGGCGCGCGGGAGCTGGCCTGGGGCGCGGCGCTTAGGGAACAGGCTGGACTGCGCCCGCCGGGCCCCAGGCTCCGCGGTCCCCACCCTGTAGCCAGCTTTCTCTAAGAGCCACATGCAGTGGGTGGGAGTAAGGATACCCCGAATTCCGCAGGACCGACAGGGTCCAAATCCAACGTCTCAGTTGGGAGCGCTGGACGGCGGAGCTGGTCTGAGAAAGGAGAGAAAAGAGGATCCAGAGGTGGGTGATGCTGCGAGTGAGCACCCAGAGGTCTGCCGCGGCGCCCTCGTCCCCAGACGCATGGGGGTGCAAGGGACCTATTTGAGCAGGAAAAAGAAAGGGCGAAGAACTCTGGGGGCTGGGGAGAAATGGAACACAGTGCCAGTCACGTTGTTAGAGGCAGGCCTCGGATATTCGAGTACACATACTCACCATTGCTACTTAAGGATGCCTTATCCACGTGTTAGAGGGCCCAGCACACCCACTAGAACCCTAATACTATTAAGAGAAAGAGCAACACCTGCTTAACCAAAAGATCTGTGGTCACAAACACCAAAGGAGACCCCCATTCCGCTCATACACACTCGTCCCTTAAAACTAACACCGCGGCTCTCGGTGGCCCCTGCCCATTCTTAAGACTTGGGCTCTCCGCCAAGACCTGGTCTGGCGCACCTCGAGCGTCGCTTGCCTGCCTGGGCTGCCCCGGCCCAAGCCTCTCTTCACTGTGCCATCCTTCTGCCCTTAGCCCCACCTGCTTCTTTTGGCTCCTCCCTCAAGTCGCTCCCGGCCTTCCCAAGTAGCTCTTGACCAGAAGGGGGACTCACTTCTGCTCCTGGCAGCAAGGGGGCACACCCAGGGCCGGTCCAAGGAGACGCACCTCTTGGGGGGTACAGAACCTCACACCCACCCCGTTAGCTCTGACGTTCTTTTCCCCAGCCTCCCAGCCCTACCGCATCCCGAGCTTGCTGGGCGGCACCGGGCCTCTTGGTCGCCCCTCCCACTCTCCACTCTTTCTCTTCCTAGGAAACCACCAAACACAAAGGAAGCATTGATTCTCCGCCACCCCGAGAGCCAGCTCGGAAGGATCCTCACCCCACCCTTCCACCGAGTCACCGGGAGTGCGTTGTTCCGACCACTGTACCCGGTGGAATCCAAGATCAAGACCCACTGCGTGGTGCGCGCAGAGTGCAGGCCTTACCTCTAGGTCCTGGCCCCTGGATTCTGGCCTGAAGGCCTGCAGAGCCCTTGGGGAGCAGCTTCCTCTCCAACCTACTCCCCTAACCCAGTTCTTCTGGGAGGAGCTGGCAGGAGCCTCTGCTGTCTACGTCTTACTTCTTTTCCTGGATAAACACAGCTCTGTCTCCTAGGCCATCAGCGGGGCTTTCTTCCTTCAACCGGAGCCAGATTTCCAGCAGCAACCTGGGCTGCTTGGGGGTTGGGGAGAGCCACTGAGCGGAGGGAGATTGCAGCAATGGCCCGTGGCTGCCATGTATCTCTGTTGCATAGGTCTCACCTCAGCCCTGCCAGGAGAAACCCATAGCCATGACCACACAAACCCATCTTCTCCAAAACCCTTCTTGCTGGAACCCTGCCTTGACCCCCAATGCAGGTTGTGGAGCCATCGTCCCAGGCAGAGTGACTTGCCTTATAACATCCCAAGGAAAAGTGGCCAGTTTCAGGATTTCTAGACACACAGAGACACTGAGGACAAAGTTGGTTCCAACAGTGGGTCAAGATCAGGCTGAACTAACTATGCCCTCTACCTTTGGCAGATCCTTGAAAGCACAGGCTGCTCCAGATACCCCTATAATTATTCTCTCACAGGCAAGTCAGCTCCTTTCTTCTTTAGGACCTTAGACTGTTTCCCGACTTGATCTGACTTAACAATAAGTCCACTTTCTTTCTTTCTTTCTTTTTTTTTTTTCAGGGCTGAGGACCAAACTTGGGGCCTTGCGCATGCTAGGCAAGTGCTCTGCCTCTGAGCTAAATCCCCAACCAGAAGAAGTCCATTTTTGACTTCTAGAATAAGTCCAGAAGTACGGTAGGATTCAGGAACATTTTATTTTATGGCTTCATTCATTCTCAACCATAATTGTGGAATAGCTACTATGTGCCAGGCATTATGGGAATATAGCAATGAAAAAGCCCATAAATCCCCTGGCCAGATGTAGTTAATATATCGGAGGAAAGAAAAACAATAAAGTAGTAAAAAATGGAATTTATTAGATTGGAAAAAAGTGCTGAGAAAATTGGAATGACAGAGGGTGCCAGGAGAGAGAATGCAGTTTTAAGGGATGGCTGCCTTGAAACGGCAACAATTCAGTAATGATAGGAAGGAAAGAGGAAGGGCATGGAGGAAAAAGCATGTGAGGCAGAAGGAATCACAATGCAAAGGCCTGGGGCGGGGGCATACCTGGAGTGGACAAGGAGACCACGGGGCCAGAACAGAAAAGGGGGAGATGAAGTCAGAGAGCTAACAGGGCCAGGGGTGTTGGGGCTTGTGGTTACTGTAACAATTTTAGCTTTCATTTGTGGTGAGTTAAGGAGGGAAGGTCTGCCTGGTGCCTCTGCTGTGGAGAGAATGAAAGGGTAAGGGTAGGGAGGCCAGGTCAGAGACGATTGAGATAATCTTGGCATGCGATGATTGGGGTGTGGATCAGGAAGAGTTGTAGTTGTCAGTTTCTGGATTATTTGGATGAGAATCAATAAAGGATTTCCTGCTGGTTCCTTCCCCATTCAAAGAGAAACAATGATCTAAGGTTTTTGGCCTGAGCAACTGAAGAATGGAGTTGGCATTTTATGGAGAGGAGGAAATAATAGGTGATCAGTTTGGGATCTGTTAAATTTGAGATACTTATTAAGCATCTAAGTGGAAATATCAAGCCGGCATATATGAATCTGGAACTCAGAGAGAGGCCCTGGAATGAACCTGGATGTCATCCACCCTCATTTCTGTAGAGCAGGAACCAGATGGATGGGCAGAGTTGAGACTAGAACCCAAATTGTCTACCTTGCAGAGTGCTGTTCTTTCTGGCACCCTATGGGTCCTTCAGCTTTGAGCAGGGCTGTTCCCTTGAGTGGAGACACAGTACTACCTCCTCACTTGTCCCAGTGCCATTGTTGCCACTTGAGTAATTTTTAGTTAATTTTCTCTTGCTATAACAAAACACCCAAGACTGGGTGATTTGTAAAGAATAGAGGTATATTTCGACTTATATTTCTGGAGGCTGGGAAATCTAAGAGCATGGTGCTGGTATCTGTGAGGGCCTTGTGTTGACTCATACATAACATGGCAGAAAAGTGGAAGGACAAGTGGCCAAATTGAGAAGAGACAGAACACTAGGACATTACTTTATAACAAACAACACACTCTCTTGAGAACAAACCCACCGCTGAAAGAAAGGTATTCATCTTCTTAATGACCTAACACCTCTTAAAGGCCCCACTTCCCAGCCCCACTGCAATAACCATCAAATTTCAACATGAGTTTCTGAGGGGACCAAACATATTCAGACCATAGCAACTTTTCAGGTGACCCAAGGGTCTTTCCTTGCTCTTGCTAGTACCATTGTAGAAGAACACAAGAAGACTAGGCAGTATGATCCAGGTATGGTGGTGCACACCTGTAATCCCAGCTACTTGGGAGGCTGAGGCAGGAGGATCACAAGTTTGAGGCCAGCCTGGGCAGTTTAGTGAAACCCTGTCTGAAAATAAAAAATAAAAAGGGCTGGGGATGTATAGCAGTGGTAGAGGCCCCCCTGGGTTCAATCCCTGGTACAGAGAGAGAAAAAGGAGGGAGAGAGGAGAAAGAGGGGAATGGGAAGCAGGAATGGAAGGAGGAGGGAAGGAGAAAAAGAAGACCGGGCAATACAGAGCTTTCCTGTATCCTAGTGAGATGGAAGAGGTTGGCAAAGCTACAAAGCTCCCTGGGCTTTTGGGTCTAGGCTGTAAATCCTGAGGCCTCGAGTGGTGGCTTCAGGTAGCATGACTGGGACATTAATGGCCCCTGAAAGCTCTGGTGGATGATGGAGTTGGTGACATACTATGTTTTGCAGCTCTGGCTCCCCACTAAGGACCTGTGATTCAGAACCTATAATGAATGACCTAGCTCTGTGGTTTAAGTTCCAGGAAGGCCTTCGGATCCCCTTCTTTAAGAGCTGGTGTGAGCTATAGATGTCCACAGCCTTCTTGAACTGGTTATCTTACAACAGCCATATGTACTCTTTGGTTTCTCTTGACACTTGACTCAGGCATGTGGAGGACACATATCCTCTGCTTCAAACAGAATAAGCTGTCACATTTTCCTGCGTGACCTACCAGCTTCCACCGCATCTACCCCTTCAGTAGCTGCATTCCAGATAAATGCACTACATATGGGCACGGGTTTGTGAATGTGGAGGCAGATGGCTGTGATACTTGACCTCCTTTCAAAGCCTTGGACTCTAGAGAAGGGTCTAGCAACTGATGATCTTATTTCCTTTCCAGGACCCCTGTCTAGCAGCTGGTCTTGTCAAGTTGAGGTTGATGCTCCCAGCCTGGCTGTGGGGCCTTCTGAGAAGCCCCCAGCTCTGCAGATTTTCCCCGTGCCTCTTTCTGTTAGAAACTTGCCACTGCCAGGTACATTCAACGTCTTTCACATGGAAACCCAAACACAACTGCTTTTCTTTCTTTTCTTTGACCGAATAGGAAGGATGAAACACATTTCCCTTCTTCTACTGGGAGTGTTTGAATGAAGATTAGGCACTCCTTGAATGAATAAAGGGCAACCAGTTTTTCAGGATACCATGCTTTGGATTCTGGGTTTAATAGATTTTCAGGGGCAATTGTGAAGGCACAAAGGAGGAAGGTTTTTATGTGAGTATACAAAGGAGAGGATAGTTAGTTGTCCGCAGATTTCTGTCTATGGCCTTCACTACATTTCCAGCTTTTGGGAGGCCCCGAGTCAAGGCCCTTTGAATCTATGTCTATCTGTTCTTTCCCCATCGTGTGGAATTAATTGCTTAGAAGCTTGTGACCTAGTTACTGGAAAGATCTACCTCCCTCACCACTGCTGCTAAGTTTGTACACAATCTTTCATGCCAGAAAGGGGTTCTCTCTGACCTCCTGAATCCCCCGCTCCAGTCCCAAATCCTGGAACCCTGACTTAATTTGGAAGTAAAATTCTTCACTTGCTAGGATAAGAGTTTGGACACAGCCTCTTCCTTTTTCTTATGTCCCTTCTCTGACACTGAGGAAGGAGCTGCACCCTACTGACTAAACCCATTTCCCTTTCTTCTTCCACATATAGTTAGACCATATTTTCCAGCCAAGCTCCTTGCAGTTCTGTGGGGCTTTGTGGCTGATGTTTGGCCAACGGAACCACTTTGAGGCCACCTTCTAAGTGGGTTCTCTCTGCTGGACAGCCAGATGACAATGCCCAATAATGACTTTCTAAGTCTAGTCTAAGTGCTAAAGATGGCACAGCTTTTTTCAGCCAGGTTCCTGAACAGCTCCTAGACGCCACCCACTGGGCTTTATGTGAATGAGAAGCACATTCTACTGGGAGGCTGAGGAAGAAGGATCACAAGACGAAGGCCAGCCTGGGCAACTTAGTAAGACCCTGTCTCAAAATAAGCCTGCTCTTTCTGTATTCCCACAGATACTACCTGGAGCCCGCCTGCCCTCCAGGATGTCTTGAAGTCATCCTAGACAGCTAGCCCTCCTTCACAGATCTACCATGTACGGTTAGTGGCAGCGTTCCTCATCTCCACGGCTCTAACCCAGGCAGCACTTCCAGTCTCCAGTTCAGAGCCCTGCAGAGTCTCCTAACCAGTTCTCCTACCTTCAGTCTTTCCTGCTACCAGAATCATCTTTAGAAAAAGCAGAACTTTATATGGCTTCCCAGTCCAAACCCTTTGAGGCTTCTGTGGCCCACAAGATGAAGTTCAAGTTCCATAGCAGGGATTGTTAAGGCTCCCATGGCTTGCTCCGGTCCTGCCCTCTTTCTTTTGCCTTAGATTCTTGCCTTACTAAACGCCTGGCATCTCTCCAAAGTCCTCATGCTCTTTAATGCCACTGTGCTTTGTTCTGACAGTTCTCTCTGCCTGGAAGTTCCTTCCCTTCTCTCCTGCCTCGTAACTTTTGAGGCTCAGTACAGGCACAGTTTCCTTTAGAAAGCCTTTTGTGATTGTGTTCTGTTATGATTTGGATATGAAGTGTTCCCCAAAGGCACAAAAAAATTTAGAGATGAAATGATCGAGTTAGGAGATCCTTAACCTAATCAGTACATTGATCCACTTGAATGGATTAACTAGATGGTTACTGTAGGGTACAGCTGGAGGAGGTAGGTTATGGGGCTGTGCCTTTGGGGAATATATTTTGTCCCTAGTAAGCAGAGTACTCTCTCTCTCTCTCTCTCTCTCCTTCCTGATTCCCAGGTCCTGAGCTGCTTTCCTTCTCCATACCCTTCAGGAAGATGTTCTGCCTCACCCTCACCTTGGGCCCTGAACAAAGGAACCAGTGGTCTCTGTGTCCTGAGACCTCTGAAACCCAAAGGACCTTTTTCTCTTCTACAAGTGTTCTACTCAGATCTTATGCTTACAGTGGCAAAAAAAAAAAAAAGCCAACTAAAACAGGTTCAGAGAGTAAAATGGATCCACTTCCCCTTTGGGTTTACACTGCATTCCTGGTCGTATCCAGGTGTCTTACCTAGTGGTTGGCACCTGGTAGGTGCTCAGTAAATATCTCCTATTGGTACTGAGTGGGAGGGTGGGTATATGGAAAGTCCTGAAGGATTTTGATTTCTTTCTTTCTTTCTTTCTTTCTTTCTTTTTTTTTTGAGAGAGAGAGAGGGAGAGAGAGAGTCCATTTTATTTATTTTTCTGACACTTAGTTGTGTATGTGGTGCCAGGGATCTAACCCAGGTCCTTACACATGGCAGGCAAGTGCTCCTCCGCTGAGCCACTGCTCCAGCCCAGGATTTTGATTTCTGACTACAGAAGGGTCTTAGGCTGAGTGTGGGCCAGTGAGAGTTTATTTACGCAGAGAAAATGCCTTCTCCTTCACCTACCACTTGCTTCCTGGGGACCCTTCCTGCTATGATATGGGTCCCAGGTAGGCAGGGCCATCAGGGTTGGCTCTGCTGAGGCACTAATCAGAGGATGACTCTTCTTCCAGCTGCAACTGAAGGAAAACACCTGCAAGACACGGGTGAGCTGCACTGTGGGGATGGCCAGCGTGCCAGGGCAGGAGCTTGCTGAGCTGCTCCAAGCATTTGGCTTCAGATCACTTACTACCTGGAACCGTTCTGCAGAACCAGATTGCATAACATCTTAATCGATTCTTCCCTCCCTCCACCAACATCTCCAGCAGGCCCACCCCAAAGACGGTCAGATTCCAACTTGGGAATGGGTCCTTATCAGCGGTCCTCCCTCCCATTTGTTCTGGGTTGGCAGGTGGCAGGCTGGAGACTGGGGCTGAGGCTAAGGCCTTCTTTACCTGCAGACTTGGCGTAGACTGTCTGTTGGTCTCTGCTCTGGGTGATACAGGACATGTGCAGCTTTTGATCCTCAATCTTTTCCACTTGGACATTCAGTACAGCCAGAGAGCCCACGGGGATCAAGCTGGGAGAAGAGGCAGTGTAGCCCATCCCCATCTCACCACCCATTTTTACCCCTGTCTTCTCTTTACTATCCCAAGTGGGGTCAGGGATACATTCCGGCCAGGAGCCAGGGGACTGTGTGGGAGTGGGCTAGGGAAGGGTCGCCACCCCCAGCAATAAAATGATTGGTCATGACTTCAGCCAGTGCCCCAGGAATTCATACTTACTTTTTGAATCTGATGTTGAGGCTTAGTGTCAACAGCCCCTCTCCAGCCAGGTAGGCAGTTTTAGAAAAAGTCTCATCCATCATGGCCGCTAAGGACCCTCCATGAGCAAACCTGGGGTGAGGTGGGGAGCAAGGTCAGGGGTGGGGCTGCTGGGCAGACCACCTTGCTGGGCCTTCCCACCATCCTACAGCGAATCCCCAATGCTTCTGTCTTTCCAAAGAGACCCCCCAGACGTGGATCTTTGGCCTCAGGCAGCCACACAGGAAAAGACATGGAGCTGCATTCCATGTGAGCAAATCAGCAAAAGTTAACTGAGTTTTCCCTCTTGTTTTGCTTCAGCGTGTGCTGGTAACCACTGGCACAATTATTTTTATTTTACCAGGAAAATTCTTTTTTTTCTTGCAGAGTTAATGGAAAACTTTTTTCTGATTCATCACCTAACTGCTGGCAGCAATTGCCATACTTGGAAGAATGCACACATACAAGCAATGGAAAAACCCCTAAACGTTTTTGCTTTTTTTTTTTAAAGAGAAGGACAGTGAGAGAGAGACAGAGAGAATCAATTTTTATTGAGTTTTTTCACATGGCTTTCATTGCTCTGACACTTAGTTGTGTACATGGGTTGCTGGGGTTTGAACCTGTGTACTTGCGCATGCCGGGCAAGCGCTGCAAGCGCCGTAACCACCGAGCCACCGCATCAGCCCCATGTTTTTGCTTTTTTGACTTTAGTCTTTGGGCCATGTCTCATCTTACCAGTCATTACAGCCAGGGCTGGGCCCACACTCTCTTCTTCCTTTCTCTCTTCCCTCTCTCTCTCTCTTTCTTTGTATACACACAGGGATGCTCTAACCCTGAGCTACATCCCAAGTCCTTTTTAATTTTTATTTTTGAGACAGGGTCTCACTAAGTTGCTGAGGCTGGCCTGGAACTTGTGATCCTCCTGCCTCAGCCTCCCGAGTCACTGAGATTACAGGTGTGTGCCCTAGCTCAGGTCCATGTTTTCAATGTGACTTATGACTTATAAAGTGCCAGTAAGATGGACTCCTGAGCACTGCTGCCCATGGAAAGAGGACAGCCTGCTTCAGTAAGGCACGGTAACATTTGCTTTATTTCAAGAATGCAAGACCCTGGGGCTAGAGCGGTGGCTCAGCAGTTACAGCGCTTGCCCTGCATGGGCAAGTGCACGGGTTCAAACCCCAGCACCCACGTACGCAGCTGAGTGTTGGAGCAATGAAAACCATGTGAAAAACTCAATAAAAATTGATTCTGTCTCTCTGTCTCTTTCACTGTCCTTCTCTCTTAAAAAAAAAAAAAAAGAAGAAGAACGCAAGACCCTCATTCTCACTTATGCGAGCTGACTTTCATGCCTAAGTTGCTTCATTTTTTTGGGTTAAACTGGGTAAAACAGAGAGGCACCCAACTTTAGAATCCAAATAACACAAGACAGATTTGAGTACCTGATTTTTGAAAGCACAATTGCAATTCTCTGCAGACCTAGATAAGCTATCCACACTGTATTACCATGTCCTCTCCTGTTCCTGCCACCAGTTGGCTTCCCTCTGGTGGGGACAGTAGGGGTCATGGCAACACACGACTCGGTCGGACTTCTTGCTCCACCACTTGTTACCTGTTTGATCTTGAGCAAGTTACTAAACCTCTCCGAGCCTCAGTGTTTCCACTATGACTTGTGAATGAAAACAATTTCTATCTCATGTGATTAAAAGAGCAAATGTTTGCAACACCTCATGCACACTTCCAGGATCACCTTCCTCCACCTCACAGATTGCTTGAAGGAGGGAGAAAGACTTGGTGTCACAGAAGCCCAGGCCCAGCCGGGAGTGGTGGCACATGCCTGTAATCACAATGCCTCAGGAGGTTGAGGCAGGAGGATCACAAGTTCAAAGCCAGCCTCAGAAACTTAGCAAGGCCCTGAGTAATTTAGTGAGACCCTATCTCAAAATAAAAAGTAAAAACAAGCCGGGGATATAATTCAGTGGTTAAGGGTCCATGGGTTTAATCCCTGGTACCATAAATAAATAAATACATAAATAAATAAACAAAATAAAAACAAAAAAACCCAGACCTGCTCTTCCCTCCTTGTCCTCACTGAGCAGAAAAAGGACCCTATTGGCAAGTAGTGATTCTGCAGAGTAGTTCTTGGTCAAGCAGGGGCCTGGTGGGACTCCCCTCCATCCACTGACTGGCCTGGTGTGCACCCCTGTAATCTTAGTGTTGGTTGGTCTCCACAAGACACTAAATCAAAGTCAGCCACATGTCAACCCCACTTCTGCCTGCTGGGGGCTTTCTTCTTCAGAAGGGAGGAGGCCCATGTCCCAGGTAGAATTCTATCAACTATTCCCCCAGAGTCTGCAGGCACTAGTTTGGAGAACAGTGTCCCCATGGAGGATATCTTTGGAATGGGAAAGGAGACCAAGGGCTGTAGTCTGTATCCATGGCTTGAGGAGGTGCTGATATCTATTTAGTGTTGTGAATTCTGCTTAACCCTGATTGAACCCATCTCAGGCTCAGGACTCTAAAGCAGATCCTACCTACTCCTGTCTCTCCCTTGCAGAATCTCCAGTACTGTCAGCTGCCTTCAGTGACAGCATGGAGCAGCATTAGGGATGGAGAAGGCAGACAACCACAAACTCGGTGACCCAGTGGCCTTAGCCAAGTGGCCCAGGGCCAGCCTGATCCATGTCCAGTGTTAGTTTTTCCCTAGGTCTACTCCAAGTTTGGAGGCAGTAGGGTACAGTGGAGAGAGCAATGCAGTTGGAGTTCCAACTACTGGGATAGAGTCCTGGATCTGAAGTTGCCCGTACCACTGTGGGCAAGTTCCTTTACCTCTGTGCATCTCAGTTTCCCATGGGTAAGAGGTGGGGTTTGGATCAATGATGCCTGATAGCTATATTGTGCTCTATGGTTCACGAGCACACACACATAGGCCCATAGCATCATGTCTCTCAGCCACCCAGCCAGGTAGATGTTATTGTCCTGGGTTTCAGGGAAGACTAAAACCTAGAAGTCAGATTGCTTGCTTACAGCAGCAGAGCAGGACGTGAAGTCAGGTTAGTGAGTCCAGATCTTGCTCTCTTCTAAGTGCATCATATTCTTCTCCAAGTGCCTTTCAAGACCTTTCTTGGTAGGAAATTCTGAGACCTTGGTAAGGGGGCTCTCCCTTTCCTGCATGGTGGAGACTGGCCTAGATAACCAAGCATGTCTTCCAGGCCTGGAAGGACACTGCCGAGACTCCTTACAGAGGTGTAGACTCCAGGGCCTGGTGGGTGCCAGATCTACTTAGGGAGCCAAACCTAGGAGGCGCCCACCCTGGCCCTGCCCGTGGCCTTACCCGGGAGGTCCCTCTAGGTAGGGGCCTGGTTGGAAAAGACAGACTGACTTCTTCTTGCTTGGGTGGAAAAAAATGACATACTCGTAGCCTCGTCCTTCTTCTTGGATGCACCTGGTGAAGATGCGCCAGTCGCTTTTGTCTGGGGAGAGATGGGCAACGTCGCAGCTGGAGAAGGAAGGGCATGGGAGGGTACTGGGGATGTGGGGTTCACCAGTGAGGATGTAGGACCAGGGTTTGAGCCCTGCCTTTGCTACAAGGTCAAGAAGAGAGCTCCTGGCCGGGTATGGAGTATGATGGCGCATGCTGGTAATCCCAGCTACTTGGGAGCCTGAGGCAGGGGCATCACAAGTTCAATGCCAGCCTGGGCAACTTAGCAAGATCCTATCTCAAAATAGACAATGAAAAGGGGTGGAGATGTAGCTCAGTGGTAGAGTAGCCCTGGATTCAAACCCCAGAGCTGAAAATAAATAATAATAATAAATAAACAGAGAGGAAACCAGAGGAGACCCAGGCTCTGCCCTTAGTTAGCTTTCAGTCTGGGAACAGAGACAGTCCCTGTCTTCAGAGAGCCTGTGTCTGGGAGAATGAACACTCAGGAAGTTCCCTGGCTGAGGGTAAAGGCAGGATCAGGGGGCAGGACAAGACTTGATATACCATGGAGTTCTACTCAGCAATTAGAAACAATGAAATTGCAGCCTTTGAAGGTAAATGGATGGCGATGGAAGAAATCAGGCTGAGTGAAGTTAGCCAAACCCAGAGTAAAGGGCTGAATGTCTTCACTCATCTGTGGAGGCTGGAGCTAAGCCCAGGCCGGTGTGAAAGGCAATCAATCTCATGTATTGGACCAGCAAGGAGTAGCAACACACAATCTAGGACAATCATAGGTATGTACAGGGAAGACTGGGGAGGAAGCTCCTGGGGGAGGGGAGTGGAGGGAGAATAGGGAGGGAGCTAGGGGGTAAATTTTTTTTTTCTATTTTGAAAAGTATTTACCTAGTTTGAATAAATTAATTGCAAATAAAAATCAAGCTACAATAATATAGCCTGAATAGAAATGACTAGAACAAATACAACACAGGACTTGATTTCCTAGCATTAGTCACAAAGCAAGTGACAATCTAGAAAACTTCAGAATCAAATATTTCTTTGAAAAAGGGGTAATAATAGTTACTGATACATCACAACTAATAAACTTATAATACAAGTTTCCTGAGTGAACCCAAATGATCATTTCTAAAAACAAGGAATTTTGACAGTCAAAGTAAAATAAAATAATTCATGACTTCTAAGTGACAAGTCTTGCTTTTTTTAACCCCCACAAAAAACATAACAGCAATGAAATAGTATAAATTAAAGCTATGCTACCACATATAATTAAAAAAGAAAATATATATATATATATTGTTACTTTGCATTTTTGATTGTACAACTAAATTTCTTAATAAAAAGACTTGAAAAGGCTGCAAATATTGAAAGTTTACAATGTAATTACTCATGCAATTTGCATATAATTAAAAATAACTGAAAAGTCCACTGAAGTTCTGATTTTTTTTTGCCAACAACTATATCCTTTTTTGGAAATATCAAATCCTTTTTTTAAATTTTTTTCATCTGGTTTTGTTTTTCCTTTATTTATTTGTGTATGCAGAGCTGGGGATTGAACCAAGGTCCTCACGCATACGATATAAACGCTCTACCACTGAGCCACCTCTCCAGCCCAATATCAAAAAATTTTTTTAAAAAGAGGGAGAGTGTGCGTGTGTGTGAGAGAGAAAGAGGGAGTGGGAGAGAGAGAGGAGGGAGAGAATCAATTTTTTATTTTGTTTTTCATCTGGCCTTTGTTTCTCCAACACTTTGTTGTATATGTGGTGCTGGGGTTTGAACCCATGTACTTGCACATGACAGGCAAACGCGTAACTGCTGAGCCACCACTCCAGCCCCAATATTGAATTCTTAAAAAGAATTTATTTTAATGCCTCTACTTTTTTTGTTTGCTTTTGCATTGTGTGGCTTAGAACCCAGGGTCTTGATCTACCACTGAGTTACATCCCCAGCCCAGTGCCCCTGACTTGTTTGTGCCCAAGAGCAGCTGCCAGCTGTGTCCTCTTAATCTCTGGGCAGGAATCATGAGAGATATAACACAGACACACAGAAGGATGCAGGTGGCAGCTCTAGCTGGGCCTAGCTGAGCAGGGATATCGTGCAGCTGGGGAGAGGCGTCCAGTGGATTTTATGGGGTAGGGGAGGAGGACTTGGGGTAAGGCTTGACTGTGAAGTCAGAAAAAGGGAGAAGCTAAGCTGTCAGTTCTCCAGCAGGGACACCACTATAGGCTGGGAGCGCAGGTGCCTGCTAGAGTGAGTTCTCATCTGTTGGGAGAGAGGGAGCCAGAGACTTGAAAGAATATCCTTCTCAGCTGCCTGCCAGAGGCTGCAACGGAGGGTGCAGTTAGACAGCAGGAAGAAGGGACTTGTGAATTTCCTTCCCAAGAGTCTTTGTAGGGGGGCTGGAGTGGTGGCTCAGCGGTTATGGCGCTTGCCTGGCCTGTGCGAGTACATGCGTTCAAACCCCAGCATCATGTACGCAGCAAAGTGTCCAAGGAATGAAAGTCACATGAAAAACTAAATAAAGTTTGCTCCTCTCTCTCTCTCCCCTCTTTCTAAAAAAAAAAAAAAAAAAAAAAAAGAGTCCTTGTAGGGCAAGAGAACTGGCTGGCTGAACCTAACTGAGGGTCCCAGACAGGGGCCAGTCCATATGGGTTGGGGTAGGGGTACACTCAGGGACCCTCCCAGATCTGGCTGTACCTGAGGGAATTGCCAATCCGGACGGGAACTTGAGCCCTTGAATGTGGTCTCTGTTGGACTTGAAGGAGGGCAGTTTGACCCAGCCGTTGGACTTGGTCTTCTCCAGAAATTCTTGATACAGGCTCAGCATGTCTGGACACCAGCTCGCATTGGGAAGGGCATAATCCTTCAAGTCCGTGTTCTCTGGACAGAATCTTGAGACCTGGGCGGGGAAAATCAGGGAATGAGATGTCCTAGAGGGTGGGGAATGTTGTGTTCGGGCTACAGGACCTCCTGGTAGTCTAATCTGGGTCTGGGGGCTGGAGTGTTAACCTGAGGAAGAGGGCCCAGCTTCCTTACAGAGGATTTGGACACTCCAGTGAGTAAGTGGGCAAGAGAAGCTACAGAGCAAAAGAAGGGAAGGAAAGGAATGGGGCTAAATCAGCCTCAGCAACATAGAGCGCCCCTAAGCAGCAACTTAGACAATGTCTCACTGACCTTGTCTCAAAAACAAAAAAAAACAAGCCAGGCACGGTGGTGCACACCTGTAATCCTAGCAGTGCAGGAGACTGAGGCAGGAGGATGGCAAGTTCAAAGCCAGCCTCAGCAACTTAGTGAGGCTCTGAGCAACTAAGTGAGACCCTGTCTCAAAATAAAAAAATAAAAGGGGCTGGGGATGTGGCTCAGTGTTTAAGCACCCCCAGGTTCAATTCCTGGTACCAAAAACAACTAAATCAAACAAACAAATAAGTAAATAAAATAAAAATGAATTTATAGCCATGATGCTTGATGGTGGTGCATTCTACTTGTTCTAGCTCCTATGAGTAGTTCTTTGCAGCTGAGAACTGCAAGTATTCGCACAGATGGGGAAGCGGAAGAAATGTGACTAAGGTGGCTTATGAGTGTGAGAGCTGAGAGCGGGACTACACACTGTTTACCTTGGGGAGTGAGACCACTGTCAGCGAGGGGACATTTGTTCAGAACCCCTTACCTCAGCGGTTGCTCCATCTCTGTTCACAGCCCTGGGCCTGCCTAGGCAGGAAAGCTCTTTTGAAATATGTTCTGAAATCCAAAGAGGTGTGGTACCATGGCTGGGGTGGGGACAGTGTGTCTCTGGGGAGACAACTTAAGTGCCAATCACAGCTGTGGGAAGTAAGGCAGCTGCTTTCCAAGCACACAGTAGGGGCCTCTGTCTAAAGATACCCCAACTTAGCTGCAAAAATCTGAGCCCCATACAAGAAAAGTGATGTGTAGGTGACCACACAGGATTCAGACCAGGAAGCAAGTGTCTTGGTGGATTTAGTTTGGAACATGGGCTACATGGTATCCCAGAGCACCATCTCTTTTCCAAAACAAAAATCTCTCCTAAACATTGCCCATTAACCCCGGCTGCAAGAGGGAAGAGGAGATCTGGGGTGCTCCGTAAGCCCTAGGTTCTGGGGAGAAAGGCTGTCCATCTAAGTGAATTGGGAAACTCACCAGTGAGTCAGTGGAGGATCCAAATGCTGAGGCATGGTCGAGTCTGGGCAGGAAACAAGAGGTTTTGTGGTGACCAAATCTAGCTGCCACCTGGAAGCCTCTCCTCATCATGGCTGAGAGCCAGGATCTGGATTCCTCTTGGACCAGGGGTGCAGCTGACCTTGAGTAGGGCAGCAACTCAAGTGGCCACTGCCCAGCTGCACTCGGGCTGTGCACTCAGGGCACCTCCTACCAGCCTCTCTTTTCCGTCACAGGCTTCTTTCACCAGTGAGTTTTCACCGCTAAAAAAAATTCCTGCAGAAGGCTGGGCTGGGCGGGATTGATTGCAACAACCCACATGTGCTTGGGGCATTTAGCTGGTCCCAGGGCCCCGCCCAATGCTTGGGGAGGGGCAGATGCAACCTGAACGGGAGTGGGCTGGACTGGCCCAAGTCCAAAGTGAAGAATTTGTTGAAGGAGTAAAGTGTGTATCAGCAAGCAGTTTGGGTACATGGAGCCTTGGAGAGCTGCCCTGGATTTCTAGAGGGGAATATAAGAAAATTTCCAGGCGGACGAGGGAGGTCTGTCTCTTGATTGAAGGGTTTTGGTGGAATGTTTGTGGCATGTGTTCTGCCAAAAAAACTCTGAAAGCTCTGGAATGATCTGGGGACTCAGAGAACGGACTCATAGCCCTTAGACATCTCCTTTTTCTATCCCAGATGAGGGTTAGCACAGGGAAGGGTCCACTTGCTAGTCAGGATAGGAGCTGGGGGTGTATATGAGGGAGGGACTTGGGACAGAAAATCATATGCAGTTTGGCAAGGGAACTGTGGGACTCCAGGGAGGGGATGAAGGCAGCGAAGAGTGTTGGAAGTAGGGTGGGGCAGGCAGGGGAAACCTTATCAAAAAAAACCCTGGAAGCTTTGGGAGAGTGAGTGGAGAGAAGCACTCATGTCTGCAAGGTTGTGGACAGTTTTTAGTGGCATTGTTTCTTCTATTGAATTAAAAGTGTCAGTTTTCAATTAAAAGTCCCAGTCTTCTTCTCCTCCTCCTCCCCTTCCCTCCCCTCTCCACCCCCTCCCCTCCCCATCCCCTTCTCCTCTCCCTCTCCTTCTCCTTCCTTCTTCTTCTTCTTCTTCTTCTTCTTCTTCTTCTTCTTCTTCTTCTTCTTCTTCTTCTTCTTCTTCTTCTTCTTCTTCTTCTTCTTCTCCTTCTCCTTCTCCTTCTCCTTCTCCTTCTCCTTCTCCTTCTCCTTCTCCTTCTCCTTCTCCTTCTCCTTCTCCTTCTCCTTCTCCTTCTCCTTCTCCTTCTTCTTCTTCTTCTTCTTCTTACCAGGGATTGAACCCAGGAGTGCTTAACCATTGGGTCACATCCCCAGCCCTTTTTATTTTTCAGGGTCTCACTAAGTTGTTTAGGTCCTTGCTAAGTTGCTGAGTCTGGCTTTGAACTTGTGCACCTCCTGCCTCAGCCTCCCAAGCCATTGGGATTAGAGGTGTGTCTACCATGCCAGGCCCAGTTTTTAATTTATTAAAATAAAGTATGTTCTAAATATCAGAACCATGCAAAGGTGAAATTGTTAGGTAGAAGTTAGACATAAAGCAGCAAGCCTCGGACAGTATGTGACAAACAACACGTCATTCTCAGGGCTGAGGAATATTTGCCCAGGACTCCTCTTCAGATAAGAGGAAGGTAGACTGCCCTGATCAGAGACTGACCAGAGAGCCCAATAGCCATAAACTCTGTAGAACCAATTTCCAGTTTAAAGCCAGTTGGCATGGGCCAAGATCAAATGTTGCCTTTAGGTCCTTAACATGTCATTTTAGGGGCTGGAGCAGTGGCTCAGCAGTTTCGGTGCTTGCCTGGCAAGCACGAGGACCCGGGTTCAAACCCCAGCACCACATACACAACTGAGTGTTGGAGCAACTAAGGCCATGTGAAAAACTAAATAAAGTTGTTTCTCTCTTTCTCTGTCTCTCTCACTGTCCCTCTCTCTTTATAAAAAAAAATGTCATTTTAATCTTATTGTAATGGAAAATATACCCCACACTCCACACCCCAATGGATTTCTCTTAGGTACTTTTGGGTAAAAACAGGTGAGCAGTAGGGATTTAGAAGTCTGATGAACTACACCTGTCCATCCAGAGCTAGGAGGTGGTGCTAAGACATAAAGTCACGAAGACATAAAGAAATGTATTGTTGGGGCTGGAGTGGTGGCTCAGCGGTTGCTATACTTTTGTTTGGTTCATGTCTTGCTTGAAATCTCATAAGACTGCAAGAGCTCAGGAACACAACCAAATTTCTAGTAAAAAAATCATCATGATGACGGTGATAGTATTATTATGATATTTTGGCAGGTTCTCATAGATCAAACTTGACTTAATATGGAAAGTTAAAGTGTCCGTCTTATTAGTGAACAAGGCCTATTATGCCTATCAATGAGACAACTGAGTTTTGCAAAAGAGAAAGAAAGAGATTTACCTGCAAGTCAACTGAGCATAGAGGGAGAGACCCATGTCTCAAATTCAACTCCCAGAGGATAGGGTTTATTGATAGGATAATGAAGCAGGGTGATTTAAGACATGGGGAAAAGTGATTGGAGGTGAAGTAATCAGTGGTATGTACATGCAGGATCAAATTTCATATTTCCTCATAGAGTGCATGTTCAGTACATGGTGGTGGTAGTTTGACCTGAGGTCAAAAGATCACCCCCAAATAGGCCCAAGGGAAGAGTTAGTGCTTTTTTTTTTGTTTGTTTTTAAGAAAGAGGGACAGAGAGAGAGAGAGAGAGGGAGAATCAATTTTATTTAGTTTTTCATGTGACTTTGTTCCTCCAACACTTTGTGATATACGCAGTACTGGGGTTTGAACCCGCGAACTGGCGCATGCCAGGCAAGTGCTATAACCGCTGAGCCACCGCTCCAGCCCAAGAGTCAGTGCTTTTGACAAAAATGGCCTTCAGGTCCCTGAGAAGTAATCTTGGCAACCATTATCATCTTCATATCCCACATGTCTGAGGTATTATCTATAATACAACTAGTGGGAGACTACCTCCAGAATTAGTGATTTATGGGGTGCATGGAGGCTCAGAGAAGTCAAATAGCACATAGTGCTGGTTAGTGTAAACGAAACTAGGCCAGCTGTGTTTGTTGTCTGGTAATTATCAAAGTTAGGATGCTGGTGTGCATCTAGGAATATGTGACAACTAATCCCAACGTTATGTAAAACTATAATGCACTAAAAAAAAAAAAAGTTAGGATTCTGTCCTCTCATGGAGTCTTAGGAACTGAGTCTTATTCATCTGATGGTTATATTTCCTGAGAGTGACTCTGAGGTCCTTGAGAGATGCTTCTGAGCCATACAAGATACATATTTGCAATTGAATCTTCTTCTGTAAGTTTGTAATCGGGCCTTCTTTTGCACTTTTTGTTTGAGGCTTATGAAACAAGGGCCCCATTTTAGTCTCACCCCCTTCTTTGCATTTGGCTGCCTGGAAGACTCGAATGTGAACATTTTCCCTCACCTGCCGCAAAGGTTCGAATTCCTCAAGGACTGGCGGGACTTGTTTGTGTGTGTGTGTGTGTGTGTGTGTGTGTGTGTGTCTGGTTCAGGCTCTGGGTCTAAGCAAAGATATTTGAATTAGTTGCTTTTTGCAAAGCTGAAGGTCAAGGCTCTACAGACAAGTGGAAAGATCTGGCAGCAGTGTGTCTTCTGCAGCAGCTGGGTGGAGGTGACGCCTGTGTCCTGGCTTGCCCCGACCGCCCCTGTTGCTGGGCATTCCTTGTTCCCTTTACTTGCCTCTGCGTGTAGACTTTGATTTGGAAGACAGGACTTGAGGGGGACACAGAAGATAAAAAACCAAAAAACAAAACAAAACAAAACAAAAACCATTTTAGAAAAGGTGAATGGAGCCAGGCCTAATGGTGCACACCTATAATCCCAGTGGCTTGGGAGTCTGTGGCAGGAGGATCATAAGTTTGAGGCCAGCCTCAACAACTTAGTAAGGACCTAAGCAACATAGGGACACCCTGTCTCAAAATAAAAGATTAAAAGTTCTGGGGATATAGCTCAACGGTAAAGTACTTCTAGGTTTTATCCTCAATACAAAAAAAAAAAAAAGGTGGATGAACTGAAGAGGACTTGGAGGTGAAGCAGTTGGGGCTCCTCAGATATTCCTGAAGGCCTTAAGCTGATCTCAGCAAGGTAGCCTCAGAAGAAAGGGCTGTCCTCCCACAAAAAGCCAGCAAGTGGACCTGGAGAAGGAAGCCACTATCTTGTGACTCTCAAGAACCGGTTATGAACAGACCAGCAGGACTTCCCAGGGAATCGGAATCTCCTGTTGCTGGACTAGGGCAGTAACAGCCTCCCACTTGAGTTGCACTACGTCAGTGTGTAACTTTTGTTCTCAGCCTTGCTCCATACTACAGTTACATTCCCTTTCCTGTGTAACTTTTATCTTCCTCGAGTTGATAATTGCCGGGTTGCAGCCAGCAACGTGGTGCAGGGGATGCTGACACGAGTGGGTGACACCATCGATCTTCATTTCCCAGTTGAGAGCGAAAAGCATCCGAAAGGGAGAAAATAAAAGCCATGAGTACCTGGTGATGTCTGTGACATCGAAGGGCAGATTCAGCGGGATGGAGGGTATGGCAGATTGGAGCTTACTAGAACCATAGCTGGGGAGAGGCGGCTCTGAATTAGGAGGCTGGAAGAGGATGGTGGAGGTCATCTCGGGGAAAGCCATCTAGGAAGAGAAAGCCTAGGATTATAAAAAACTGCTTGGGCTGGAGCAGTGGCTTGGCAGTTACAGTGCTTGCCCAGCATGCGTGAGTACACAGGTTCAAACCCCAGCACCCACGTACACAACTAAGTGTCAGAGCAACGAAAGCCATGTGACAAACTCAATAAAAATTGATTCTCTCTCTCTGTGTCACTGTCCTCTCTTAAAAAAAATTAAAAAAATAAAAAATAAAAAGAAACTGCTCCTCTTCCTCTTTCCAACTCCTCCCACCCTTCCCCATTCCACGCATCTTGTGGATTCTTCCTGCAAAATTCAGCCCTTCCTGGCTGTGGACTGAGAGGTCAGTTATCCAGGTGGTGGGAGGGGGCACGCAGCGAATGCCTTCCTGGATTTCCTTATTCTAGGATCCAGAGTTGTAGGAACAGACAATGGACCTGGAAAGAATTTAAGCACAGGCAGGGTCTTTATTAAGGGCTTCTGCTGGAGCCAGAAAGTCAGCGGTGCCTGGGAAACAGAAATCCCAGGCTGACTCCTGACAAGTACAAAGAGCATCGTGGAGATGTTTCTGTGGGACTAGAGCGGTGGCTCAGTGGTTACAGCACTTGCTTGGCAAGTGTGAGGACAAGAGTTCAAACCTCAGCACCACGTAGGAGTTCAAACCCTGGCACCATGTACACAACGAAGTGTCTGAGGAATGAAAGTCACATGAAAAACTAAATAAAGATTGCTTCTCTCTTTCTCTCTCTCTGTCCCCTCTTTCTTAAAAAAAAAAAAAAAAAGAAATGTTTGTGTGGCATCTTCACAACAGGCCAGGCAGGAACACAGTGGCAGTGTCTCCACGTCATCGGTCATCCGGTGGAGAGGTGGGGTCTGCTGTCTTCATTGTGTTTTTCCATGTGTCGCATCTCTCATTACCATCTTAAGCCTCTACCCGGAGGTGTGAGTTTTACTATGATAATAAGGTAAATGTGAGTTCCTTCAGTGACCACTCTATACCCAGGCCTTTCTCCCTCGCCACTAGGAATTTACTCTTATCATCTGGGAAAGTCTCTGCTGCTGTTATTTCTAGAATACTGCAGAGCCTGCTTTGTCTGGCTCCAGCGGGCCGCTCTGCTGACCACGCAGTCTCCTGAGGCTGAGCTGCCTTTCCCAGCCTCCCCTCTCCTGGTGTGTTATCTCATTCCCAGGGCCTTGAAGACTGGTGCACTTTTAACTCCTAATTTTCTACTTTGGCTGTTAACCCACAGGACTGGAGCTAATTACTCTTTTTTCCTTTGAGAGGTATTCATCCCTTCATTCCGAGGGGTCCTCCTTTTCATGGGGGTCCCTGATTGCATCATCAACAACATGAGCTTCGGCCCCAACCCCCTTCCACTTTTAAGAGTTTTTTTAACTTGGGCTGGAGCCGTGGCTCGGTGCTTACGGCGCTTGCCCGGCATGTACATGGGTTCAAACCCCAGCACCCATGTACACAATTAAGTGTCAGAGCAATGAAAGCAATGTGAAAAACTCAATAAAGGTTGATTCTCTCTGTCTCTCTCTCTCTCTCTCTCACTGTTCTTCTTAAAAAAAAAAAAAAGAGTTTTAACTTAGGGAAAGCAAAGAAAACTCAGGTCACTGAAAAGAAAGTCTTTGCTTGGACCTGGGCTCCTTGGAGAACCACTTAAAAATAGAGTCAATGATGTGTTCATGTCAGATTCTGATTGAGTTTGTTGTTCTGCCTGGTTCATTTCCAGTTGGCAGCCCATGGGCGACTGTGAATTTGGGGACTTCTCTTGCTCAGATATGATCCTGGGCCTGACCTAACTGGTGGTCCATGGAAGGTGTGGCAGTGGTGTTACTGGGACTTGCTTGACAACCTGCTCTAGAGTGGGGACTAAGGCAGTGGTGGTGGTGGGCCCTGGTTTGTAGCACTTGCCATTTTCTGTGGTGTAAATGTTCCTGCTGTGACAGATTTCAAGCTGCCCACATGAAGTTGGTGACCTTTGTTAGGCTGGCTGGGGGCAGGCTTCAGCCAGGCCACATGGCCGATCATGGCCAACCAGTCGACCTTGACTGTGGAGTTGGGGGTCGGTGGGGTCTGGCTCCCGCATGCCCCTGCGCTAGTGACTTGTTTGGTGCGGAACAAAGCAACAGGATTAACCAAGGCTTCAGTAGGTTCAGCAGACCAATTCTTCATCCCAGATCTAAACTCACGCCCACTTCTGTGTGTTTGGGAGTTCGGTTCCCTCATGAGGTTGAGTATGAAGTTATACTTAACCTCCCCAGCCTATCCTTCTTGCTGGCACCCCAAACAAATTCACAGGACCATTTTTTGTCTAAAGATATTTAATCACTAAGGAAAATCATCAACATTACCAGATACCTGAGAACCTCATCTTGGGTGGCGCTGTAAGCCCCTCTCAGCTTTGGATATAGGTTGATTGGCTTCCTGTTGTGGCATGGAATTCCCAGCACTTTGGAGTGGTTTCAGTGGCCTTTCTGGAAGAAGAATGAACTTCCCAGAAGCCATTACTGAACTCCAGTCCCCTCCTGAGTATGTGGCCCTGTATCCTACCAGGAGTCATTTTTGGAGGGTTCCCAGATGGCACATGTCCCTCTCAGTCCATGGCTGACATCCAGACTCCTGCCAACGCTGCCCTTACCCTCAGGGGAGCTTGGCTTTCTTTTCTCTTTCTTTTTCATTTTCTTATTTTGGAGGCAGGGGAATAAGGTCTCACCTTGTTGCCCAGCCTGGCTTTGAACACTGGACCCTCCTTTCTCAGCCTCCAGAGTAGCTGGGATTATAGGACAGCCCTTGGGAAGGAAGCTTAGTTTACTTGGCCTGCTTTTGAAATAAGGGCCTGAGGCCAGCTGGGTAGGAGAAGCTCTGCATAATAAAGCTGGTGACATTGAGAACAGGCCACCCTGGCTCCACACCCCTCAGGAATCTCAGTGATGGAATTCAGGCCCAGTTGCCAAATCAGTCTAATAATCAAGAAGAGGCATCATAAATCCAGACTTTTAAGTGAAGCCTTGTAACCTTTAGATGATGCAATTAATTTATAAAAATATTGCAAGCCTCTGATTGGGTCTTGTCCTGTGAGCTGATGGTCATGTCACTAGCTACTAAATTCATTCCTGGGTCCTTTCACTTAATCACACTTCCAGGAACCTGCTCTTTCCTGGCCCATATCTCATCTCTCTGACTGCTCCCCATTAGCTATCTTTTCCTGGTTCCCTTTGAGAGAGATTTTTCCAAGCCTCATTTTATACCCTGGACATCCATAGTAGATCCTTTGGGGGAAAAAAAGAATATATTTTGAAATGGATGAATCAGTTGGCTTTCTGTTGCCTCTGGACTTTCCCTCTATTTCATTGCTGAGGTTTTCTGTCTTTTTTGTGGGTGGGAAGCCAGAGCCAAGGTCAGGGAAATGATTGTTTTGACAATGAGAGAGAGAGAGAGAGAGAGAGAGAGAGAGAGAGAGAGAGTGTGTGTGTGTAGGGGGTGGGGGGCTGGAGCGGTGGCTCAGTGGTTACTGCGCTTGCCTGGCATGCGAGAGTACACAAGTTCGAACCCTAGCACCAAGCACACAACGAAGTCTCGGAGCAACAAAAGCCACATGAAAAACTAAATAAAATGTATTCTCTTCTCTCTCTCTCTCACTGTCCCTTTCTCTTAAAAACAACTCATGAGGCATAGGATAGGTGCTAGAAGAAGTGGTTTCTGGGTGCTGGATGCTCTGGCCGAGGGTACCCTGGGTGGTAGGGCTGGGTGAAGACTCACCCAGGATTGTGTAGAGGAAACTTGTGCCTCCAGGTGCTTCATGGGTAGCTGATAGCAGGTGCTGGCTCCAGGTAGCAGCAGGGCTGAGGGACAGGATCTCAAAAGGGAACAGGCAGGGGACTGTGTGGGGACAGAAGGGAACCAGAGGCCATTTGTCCTGGTTAGCTTAGACTGAATTCCCATCTGTGAAATGCTAAGAGGCAGAGAGGCAGTCCTCTTAGCTCAGAAAGCTGCAAGGACAAATCCAAAGGGTTATGTGTGTCTGCGTGGGAGAGAGAGACAGCAAGTTCAGGGTGGGGTTTGTAGGTGCTGGGCAGCCCTGTTCCCAGAATTCCTCCTTTCTCAAACCCAGAGAATAACTTGGGAGGTGATACCTTCAAATCAAAGGGACAGCCACACTGGCACAACTGCTCTACTAGCTTGGGTAGAAAGTAAGGCCGTATTCTTTAAAAAAGCATACTGACTGACTGGTCCCCCCACCAAGATATCCTAAGCTCCTTTTTCTCCTGCAGACTCTGACACTGGGATGTCACTGTTGAGCCAGCTCAGGAGTGAAGCTCGTGAGCTTCCAGGTATAGAGAGATGATGGCGATGTCACCAGCTGCTAATGAGCGCTAGACACTAACCCTCTCTCCTCCAGTCATGGGCATTCTAAGGGTTAGTCTGTGTCTACTAAGGCTAATCAGATAGACAGCCCTGATAAGGCACTGCCCCTGCTAAGAGTCACAGCAAGGGCCAGGGTGTCGTGAAACCTGCATTGTGACGAGCCCCCTGGCCACCTTCTCCCCAACCAGTCCTCCTTTTAGCCAGGCCAGGGAGACCTCCCCTGCCCCTTTCTTCTCAGAGCATCCCATCTTTTACAGGTCCCAAGAGTTCATAAAACTCAAGCCAGAATGATTACCATCGGAAGCATCATACTTCTTTCTCTGTGGGCTGTAGGGCTCGAGTGGCAGCCGTTCTCTACCTTGAAAAGACTGCTTAATAATAAACCATGGGTTTCCCCTGTGAACGCTGTGCTGCCAGGGGTGTCGAGTTCTGGGAGTCTGTCCTGGGTGCTCCTGGCCTCCTGCAGGGCAGGGAAGCTTAGGTGCTAAGACTTCCTTGCAGGGAGGGCATTTCTCCTGCGACTGGACACATAACACATGGTGTTGCTCTGAGCCTTGGTGTCCCCGTCAGCAAGGAATCATGCCGTAGCTCCTCTTGGTGCCAGGGCACCAGAGAAAGCCTTGCTTCCTCCACAGAACCCTCTGCCATGGTGAACTGGCCTTACTCGTTGTTGTGGGCTGTACCCCCTGCCCCACCTTCAGCAACTGAAGCTCTAGAGTTACTAACCTGGCTCTTTCAGCATATGCACAGGCACACGCATACACTTACAAACACACCACGCACGCCCATGCACATATACCCCCATGCAGAAGCACTCATGTACACTCATGCAGACACACACATACACAGAGGTGGAATTCACACTCAGAAACAACACTTGCACAGGGCACGTAGATAGGTGCGCAGATGTGCGTGTGTATACACATGTACATACAGTGTACACACAGGTGCACGCATGCACTCTCAAACACACAAATGCAGGCACCTACCCAGCATACGCACACTCATTCACATCTATAAACACCCACAGCCAGGTTCTGTGGCACACACCTGTAATCCCAGCAGCTTGGGTGGCTGAGGCAGGAGGATCGCAAGTCCAAAGTCAGCCTCGGCAACTTAATGAGGCCCTAAGCAATTTAGGGAGACCCTGTCTCAATTTTAAAAATTAAGAAGGCCTGGGGATGTGGTTCAGTAGTTAAACATCCCTGGGTTCAATCTCTGGTACCAAATACACACACACACACTGACTCACATAATACCATACACAGAGGCACATGTACAAACAGCCACACACTCACCCATTTACATATCTGTGTGTTCATACGCATACACAATCATACCTTCCAAATGCAGAAGGGAAGGAGGATTGTGCATGTATATTTGCATGTGGGGGGAACTTGGGGTGAGTTTAGGGAGTTGTGACATTGACAATTATTGTGCTGTGCTCATCATAGCATCCATTGCAATATGTTCTAGTTTCAAGGTTTGCTTCTCTCTTTCCTTTTTGTGGTGCTGGGGATCAAACTCAGGATTTCATGTATGCTAGGCTAACACAGTACCACTGAGCTACACTCCCAGTCCTTTATTTCTCTTTTAAAATGTCAATTTCCCTGTGAAGGGTCTCAATGGAAGCAGCTATTAGTTATTTTACAATTCAGTCTAAATGGGGAAATTACAAGTACATTTTGATAAGGAAAAGGTGGAAATGATGGTGAAGGGGACAATCTTGAGTTTGAGTTTATGGAAGAGAAATTTCTCTGGATGTGGGATTTGCCAGATAGCTCCTCCTTGAAGGGGCTAGGTTGGGCTAGACAGTTTGGCCTTTTCTTTCTTTCTTTCTTTCCTTTGTTTTTTTCCTTTTTTTTTTTAAATTAAGATTTGAGTAGGGGGCTGGAGCAGTAGCTCAGAGGTTACGAAGCTTGCCTGGCATGCGCGAGTACACGAGTTCAAAGCCCAGCACCACATACACAACGAAGTGTCCAAGGAATGAAAGTCACTTGAAGAACTAAATAAAGAATGCTTCTCTCTCTCTTTCTTTCTGTCCCCTCTTTCTTTAAAAAAAAAAAAGAGTTGAGTAGTTTTACAATCATGAATGCGTATAAAGTAACAATATGCTATGTATGCATTTGATTGTAAACCATAGTTACCCCCACATTGCCCACACCCCAATCTCTTAATTCTTCTATACTATGCCCCTAATAAATATAATTGATTATATATTTATATGTATGTATGTATATACACACATGAGTATAAGATTGTGAATTTTACAGAATTAAATGATTGTGTACATAATATTTGACTTCTCAGGGGGGTATATGCTACATTGTTGGTTGTCTCCCTAGATCCCTCCCTCTCCCATTCCTCTGCCTCTCCCTCCCCCAGACTGGCCTTTTCTTTTTTTTTTTTTTTTAAGAGAAGGACATTATGAGAGGAGAGATTGAGAGACCTAGAGAATCAATTTTTATTGAGTTTTTCACATGGCCTTTGTTGCTCTGACACTTAGTTGTGTATGTGGGTCCTGGGGTTTGAACTCGTGTACTTGAGAATGCCGGGCAAGCGCCGTAACCACCGAGCCACCGCTCCAGCCCCAGACTGGCCTTTTCTTAAGGGAAGCCCACACAACTCCTAGAGTGAGTCTGGAGGTGCTTCCAAGAGGCTTGGTCAAGGGGCTGGAGCGGTGGCTCAGCAGGTAACGGTGCTTGCCTGGCATGCACAGGTGCGCAAGTTCGAACCCCAGCACCACGTACACAACCAAGTGTCGGAGGAATGGAAGTCACATGAAAAACTAAATAAAAATTGCTTCTTTCTCTCTCTCTCACTGTCCCCTCTTTCTTTAAAAAAAAAGAGGCTTGGTCAAATCCCTCATCATAAAGAGGAGGAAGCTCAAGATCGAATAACTTGTCCCTCTGCACATCAAGCCTCATGGATCACATTTTCAAACTACATCTCAATCTGTTTAATTTTGTCACCCATCATCCACATATAAAGTCCCAGGCAAGACGGCTCTACTGTTAGGTTGTGTGCCTGGTCATAGATCAATGCTTGTGGGCACCCAGTTGAGGGGCTCTGATTGGCCATGGCTGTCCCAGTGCCAGGTGAAGGCTGGCAGTGCCCTCTCCCACTAGAATCAAGGGAGAGCTGAAAGGGCTGCCGCCAAACCAGTTCTGTTATCAGAAGGCTGGGAGGAAGAGAAGTAGACAGACCAATGATTGAGCTTCTTTGGAGAATAAGATGAAATAAAGACAAACTGAGCAGAGAGGAGTGACCAAGGGTTCTTTGGTAAGGCTCATCTTGAAGTGCTAATAGATTAGTTTTTCAACCCTGGAGTTCTTCAAAAACTTGCTGAGGCTGAGGACAAGGGTGACTTCATGGAAACATTTTTTCCTCCATAACTTAGATTTGGGTGGGATGAATATTATTCCTGAGTTGTGTTTCCACTACTTACCCTTTTGTTTCATTCATCTTTATTTATAGTGATGGATTATTTTTTTAAGAGAAAGGGACAGTGAGAGGGAGGGAGAAAGACAGAATCAGTTTTATTTATTTTTTTCATGTGGCTCTCGTTGCTCAAGACACTTAGTTAGGTATGTGGTGCTGGGGTTTGAACCCACGTATTTGCACATGCCAGGCAAGTGCTGTAACCGCTCAGCCACCGATCCAGCCCCAGTGATGGACTATTTATTCTCTGAAGAGCAAAAAGCTAGCTCGGAGGGACAGCCCTGTACCGTCTCCTTATTCAGAACATGTATTCCCTGTGTATTCCTGTAATTTAAAACAACTACCAACAATTAGCTATAGCCCTATCACACCCACCTAAAATCCTTTACACTTTTATTTGTCTGACGAGTATTACTATTTTGAGACGAGGTCTTGCTCAGTTATGCAGGCTGACCTAAAATTGGTAATGTTCCTACCTCAGCCTCCAAAATAGCTGGGATTACAGGTGTACCCTACCGCACCTGGCTCTACAACTGGTATTACTTTAGTTTTTTTCTGATCATAAAATAGACACTAATGCTATGCCACTCATTACTTTATTATCAAAACTTTATCAATTTCTAGATTGGGTATCTATTCATAAAACAATTTTTGTTTTCAAAATTCAGGTTGGAAAACTCTGGCTATGAGTATTGCGATAAAGGAAATGTCCATGCTAGGCACAGAGGTGTGTGTGCTTGCTTGTAATTCCAGCTGTGCTGGAGGCTGAGGCAGGAGCATCACTTGAGCCTCGAAGTTTGAGGCTGGCTTGGGTAATATTGTAAGATCCTGTCTCAAAATAAACAAATAAAGGATCTTTCTTTTCTTACTCTATTACACCATTACACACTTTTGTGCCCAACTGAATGATCACAGAGGGATAGTAAATTCCAGTGATGGAAATTGAGATCTGGAATCAGGAGGATCCAGATGCAAATCCCAGGTTTGCCTCAGCTTCCACATCTGCAAAATGGGAATAATAAGAGCACCTACTTCCTAGGGTGCTGTGTGATTTGGGGACATTTCTTCAACCTCACACAGTTTGGTCACCTATAAATTGAGGCTAATGGTACCCAAGAAGTAAAGGAGGTGACACAAATAACATGCTTACACAATGCCTAACAAATTGTCATTGTACATAATAGTTACCACGTTTTTCAGCTACTTGCACTGAAGTGGTATTGGCCTGCTCAAGAAGAGTGTTCAGGGCCAGTGCATCTGTGCTTCGCTCACAGCCTCTGATCACAGCCTCTTCACTGACACTGCTTCTCCTCTGTGGACCACTTGTGATACTAACAGCTGAGCAGAGCAAAGACGTGCATTAAATTGAGTTCTTGGGAACCTTGCCTAGGACTCAGGGGGGATGAAGGGAGGGTAGCAGGTAGGGGAAGGGAATAGGAGGGATTTCAAGGCTGCTGGAGGGAGGGGGTATGGGGTTATCAACCCAGTGGGTAAATTTCGTCTTCCATGAGAAGCCCAACTAACATGGCGGTAAAGTAGGGGTAAACACGGGATGGGGGGGAACCAAAAGGGGGAGACCATGGAATGGCGTCAGCCTTGGCTTGCTCTGTCATTATGCATTGTTCATAGCTGTATGGCAATGATTCCCTCCTAAATGTAAGACTATCTTGAACGAATAAAAAAATAAAAAAAATAAACCTACTTCACACCTACTTATTAAAAAAAAAACTTTAAGGTCAATGTCAATCATTGGAAGTTGACATGCCTCAGCTTTTGTCCCTCTTCCCTCCCCTCCCCTCAATGCTTGGCAAAATCAGCCTGCTTTAGATGGAGGTAGGGGCTGCAGCAGGGTGAGAGCTTGCGGGGGCTGGAGAACTGTTGCTGGTACATTGTTGTGGGATTTCCACACAGAGATGGGACATCAAGGCTTTTAATCAAGGAAGCAGTGCTTATTCATTTTGGCCCTAGCCCAGTGGATTAATATCCAAAGGCTGAGCCCTGAATGCTGCTTGGTATCCCCTTATATATCCTCCGCCCTTCCCCCTACCTACTCGCCCCTTATATGGTAATAGAAATATACTTTCTGATTGGGTGTACATTTTTGCACATGTGGGGACACAGCTTTCATGCATGTGCACAGATCGCACCTGCCCACAGCTGTGTTTATCTTTTGTTTTGGAGTGGGGAGATCCTGCCACATTCCCTCCTTTGATGCTCGGATCCCCTCAAGGTCAAAGAGCATCATCTTGGTGTAGGGGTGTATAGTTCCATAATGTCATTACATGTGTAGCTGTCTTTCTTTTAACCAAAGTCTCCAAGAGGTTACTGACAGACCTTATAACCAAAGGTAACAGGCAAGGTAGGAATAAATAGGCCCCCAGCATTATGACCACAACACTTTCCTTTTTTAAGAGAGGGAGAGAATTGGTGGTGGGGGGATCAATTTTATTTATTTTTCCATCTGGCCTTTATTTCTTGGACATTTAGTTGTGTATGTGGTGCTGGGGTTTGAACCAGGGTCCTCATGCATGCCAGGCAAGCACTCCAACCGCTGAGCCACTGCTGCTGACCCCAACCACAACACTTTTTTTTCCCTTAAAGATAGAGGGATGGTGAGAGAGAAAGAGAGAGAGAAAGAGAGAATCAATTTTATTTAGTTTTTCATGTGGCCTTCATTGCTCCAACACTTTATTGTATGCATGGTGCTAGGGTTTGAACCTGTGTCCCTATGCATGCCAGGCAAGCACTGTAACCACTGAACCACTGCTCCAGCCCCCTCAACACTTTCAATAAGAGCTTGGAATCTCCTAAACATTGAAAATCATCCTTTAAAATAATTCCCCTGGGTTCCAGCCTTGGCTACGCATTAAAAACGTAACATAAAACATAACATAGCCCAACAGAACTCTTGGTGAGGGAGCCCAGCTGCAGCCATATTGGGCCTGCCCCAACAATCCAGCCCTTTAGGATTCCTCGCCTTGCGGTCTATGCATCAGAAGTCTTCTGCAATGATCCCTCAGTGAGGCTCTGCATCCACAGGCCACAAAAATATATGCTGCAACAACACACACCCAAAAGACAAACTTCATCTTTTAGGATTGCTAAAAACCATTGCCAGTTTCATCCCATATCAAGGTGGTGGTAGAAGTCTTTTTCGAACCATATCCGACCGTCCAGGGACATAGTGTGGATTCACCAGGGCCATGCAGCAGCAGAACTCACAGGCACTTCAGTGTACACCCAGCAAGCAGAGGTGTGTGCTACACTCGTGTAGGTGTGTGCCCAGTTCACAATAGTGTTAGCGAGGACAAACCTACAGATGAGAGGACAAGGCAGTTGTAAGCACTAGCGCAGGTAAATCACGTCCACCTTAGGACTATATCCTAATATGGAGTAAGGTGAGAGGTGGGTCAGCTCAGGTGAGGTGGGACTCACTGACAAATCCTAGGTAAAGTGTTTCATTTCTGAGACTGATCTTTGTTTCTTTTTCTTTTTTTTAAGAGAGAGAGGGATAATGAGAGAAAGATAAAGAGAGGATCAATTTTATTTAGTTTTTCACTGCACTGATACTTTGTTGTGTATGTGGTGCTGGGGTGTGAACCCCGGGTTCTCCCACGTGCTGGGCAAGTGCTGTAACTGCAGAGCCATCGCTCCAGCCCTGATTTTTGTAAATATTATTTTATATAGTTCTCATATATTGTTTTCTGAGTCTATATGAATATTAACACAATACAACCTTCCATCTGAAACACGAATCAAAGAAAAGCTAAGAGAGCTTCTAATTTTCTTTTTGTGGAAACAAAAAAGTGACAAAATTTTCATGTTCTATGTTGTCAACCTTTAAACAAATCAGGTCTTCTCATTATCTTTCAAAATACACTTAAATTTTTATCCCTCTTAATAAGATGAAATACTTTATTCTTATAGTACTTGCATCAAAACACAGCAGAAACCTTTTGTACTCTTTGCATATAGAATTACACGTGCTAAAATCTTAATTCTTAATAGCCTTACTTTTAGCTTAAGACCTAGGAAGGAGCAAAATTTTAAAATTTTTTCAATTTATAAAAACACATTTAATACATCAAAATGTTATCTTATGGAGTTTAAGGAACCAAGTGTACTTAAATTTAAGCTTAAGGGCTGGGCTGGAGCGGTAACTTGGCAGTTACGGTGCTTGCCTGGCATGCTCGAGTACACGGGTTCAAACCCCAGCACCATGTACACAAGTGTCAGAGCAACGAAAGCCATGTGAAAAACTAAATAAAAATGGATTCTTTCTGTCTCTCTCTCTCTCTCTCTCTCACTGTCCCTCTCTCTTTAAATAAATACATAAATAAACTTCAGGGCTGAAGCTGTGGCTCAGCAGTTGTGGCACTTGCCTAGCATGTTATGAGGATGCAGGTTCGAACCCAGCACTACATACGCAACGAAGTGTTGGAGCAGCGAAAGTCACATGAAAAATTAAATAAAATTGATTCTTTCTCTCTCACTGTCTCATTTTCTCTTAAAAAAAAAAAAGACTTGAAAGTTGATGTTTTAGTATTTTAACTTAGGTGCCCATGAAAGCCAAGGTATCAGACAAATCTAATTAACACTTTAAGTCAGTAAGTCCTGCCAAAGAAAAACCCTTAGAAGCAATGCAATTTAAATATTTCATAAGAAATCAACATTTTGGTTGTTGTCTGGCTCTAACCGTGGTCTACCTCATGCTTTGAATATAGCTTTTGTTGCTGTTATTAAATGGTTTATTTTTAAATGGACACTTTTTCCCCCTCTCTCTCCTTTTTCCCCCTCACCAACCTTGAGGCGAACAGGATCCTAGGCTGAGTTAAACTTCAAGGCCAAAGATCTAAGAAATGCTATCTCCCAGATTAACAGGACACCAGGAATGAATAGCTTTTTAAAAATCTCTGCTCTCCTTGGTTTCGCCCCTCCCGCAACAAACTTCCTGTTTTCCAAAACTTTTTTTTTTTCTGTCCTCCTTGCCATAGGAAACAAGGGTGAATTTTCAGTAATGTGGCTTCCTAGAAAAGCACGTGGGTTAGTAATTTCAAAGGCATCTTTACTTTTGCCACTTCAGATTAATTCTTTTTGTTAAAGTTTTATTTAAGTCTTGTGAACTATCACTTCTTGGCCTTTGGGCTAAGATCAAGTGTAAGTCATGTGAACTAAAAAGTATTTGGATCCGGGGCTGGAGCGGTGGCTCAGTGGTTTTGGCGCTTGCCTGGCAAGCGGGAGGACCCGGGTTCAAACCCCAACACCACGTACACAACTGAGTGTTGGAGCAACTAAGGCCATGTGAAAAACTAAATAGAGTTGTTTCTCTGTTTCTCTGTCTCTCTCACTGTCCCTCTCTCTTTAAAAAAAAAAAAAGTATTTGGATCCTTTTTTTTTTTTTAAATTTATGAGCACACTCATTTATCCCTTTGCCAATTTGGTACCATGTAAGTGGTACATAGACAAAACACATACAATTTTTTGTGGGGAGGGGATGAGTCATGTTTATTGGTGGTGGCAATAGCCCTTAGCCAGTTCCATCGGCCCCTTTTTGGGCACAGTCCAAACTACAAGGCAAACAGCCAACAGGTTACATAAGGGGACAGGATGCTCGCAAGTTAATGTTCATGACCTTGAGTTTCTGACCTTGACTAACCTTAATAGAGCCAGTTCCCAGCCTCGGGTCAGAACTTCCCTGCTGCCACGTTCCCTCCCATTTGCACAACGCCCTGCACCCAGTACCTTAAGAGTTGCAATGGAGATGACTCAGGCAACTCTGGGGGTTGATCGGGTCCCCCTTCTGCCACTTAGGGGCAGGTCCGCCTCTTGAACCAGGGCTCCTACCTGTCCGATGGGGGTTACTTCCCCTTTATCTGGTTCCCAGAACCTTGTGGGTTCCTTTGTGCTTCCAGAGCCCCAGCACCAGCACAATGGGAGGGCTAGTCCCCCCCCCACACACCCCAGTCCCAAGGAACCACTGGTCTCTTAGTGCCAAGCAGGAGTCACCTCTCCTGGCATCCCAGAGTTTGTAGACCTGGTGATAAGACAGGTGCAAACCCCCTTCCTGAATCCTGACCAAGCCCCAAAGAAGTGTGGGATTTTCACTCAGAGATAGGACATTAGGCTTTTTTTTTTTTTAATCAAGGAAGGAGTGCTTATTGGTGCCGCCGCTTGCCCAGTCCTCTCCCCTTCCCCGCTACATGCTGGCCACTCTGTCCCCCTTACATGGTAATATAAACATACTTTCTGATCGGGTGTACAGAATGGCCACAGAGTTGGGAGGGTTTGTGCATGCATGGACAGCATGCTCCCAACGCGCACAGACCGCACCTGAGTAGTTTACCTCAGCTACGCTCACCTTTCCGTTTTGGGGCAGGGAGATCCCGCCACAACATGTCCTCAAGGGAGCCGGTGGGGACTGTCATTTTCATCAGTGTTATTCATAATTTTGCAAACACCAGGGTGTGGTGGTGGTGGTGGGGTGGTGCACACCTCTAATCCCAGCTATTTGGGAAGCTGAGGCAGGAGAATTCCAAGTCTGAGGCCAACCTGGGCAACTTTGCAAGATCCTGTCTCAACATAAAATGAAAAGGGCTAAGGATGTAGCTGAGTGGTGGAGCACTCCTGGGCTTAATCCCAGCACCACACACAGAACAAAACATAATACAACAAAAACCAAAAAACCATTCAGGGTACAAAATGTGACAGGAGTTTGATACATGAGCTGCAAAACCATCCCCAGCCTGTGCATGAGTCCTACCTTAATGTCCCCAAGGGCTGTCTTCCTGCTCTCCTGTAGTAAGTCCAAGAAGCCAGGAGCACCCTAGGACTAAGGGGCCATCTTAGTTCCTAACATGGAAAACAGGGTTGGAGGGCTATAGAGGGCTCAGTTGCTGGGTCAGTGCTGCCACCACCTCTGCTGTGGTGACAAGGGTATGGCTTTCTTCCAGGTATGGCTGTCCAAGCACAGCTTGCTTCCATGATGGGAGCCATCGCTGGTTTCGTGGAATAGACCAAGAAGCTACCTGGGTGCTCCCAACAGGTAGGCCTGGGTCCTTATCGCTGTAGTGTGCAAGAGACACATGCAGGTCTTCAGCTTTGGTCATGCATGATCGCCTCCTTGCATGCAAACTCTGTCACCCCAAGGCTGAGGAGGGCCCATTCTGGCATCCAGCCAGTTCACGCCTCTGACTTCCAAATTCCTTCTGACTTTTCACCAACTATTCCTGCTATTCCTGCCTTTTTTTTGCCTTCCTCCATTCCCCCTACGTGTTTCTAAATGTTTCAATTTGTTGACTCTTGGGATCTCTGTCTTTTCCCTTTTAGAAAGATCCTAGGATTCTTGTGCAAAGCATCCTCCCTTAGATTAGACAGCTTTGGGTTGCTGTGATCAAAATACCTGATAAGAGGGGCTGGGGCGGTGGCTCAGTGGGTGAAGCATTTGCCTGACATGGGCGAGGACCCAGGTTCAAACCCCAGCATCACTTACACAACTAAAAGTCAAAGAAAAAAAAAAAGAAAAAAGGCCAGAGTCTGACTGGGTTTGGCGTTTCCGATGTACGGCTGCTGGGAGACCCGGAGCTGATGCCGGAACACTTGAATTAGATTTAGCAGAAGAGAAATGGAGGAGCCATGGAACATTAAGGATGAATTCAGGAAGACCCGAGACCATGGAAAACTTACCTGTTCTCTACACTATTTTCCAAGGAGAGGTTGCCATGGTGACAGACTATGGAGCCTTTATCAAAATCCCAGGCTGTCGGAAGCAAGGTCTGGTCCACCGAACTCACATGTCATCCTGTCGGGTGGAAAAGCCCTCTGAGATAGTAGATGTCGGAGACAAAGTGTGGGTGAAACGTATTTGCCGAGAGATGAAAAATGATAGGATAAAAGGATCCCTCTCAATGAAAGTTGTCACCAAGGGACTGGGAAAGACCTCGATCCTAACAATGTTATCATTGAGTAGGTAAAAGGTTTGGAAAGGCTAAAATCCTGTCTCCAAAGTATAGAATGTTTTAGTAAATCAGACTGAACTGGGAACTCTATCATTTATAGAGTTTGTGATGTCAATAAGTTACGCAGTCTTTACGGTCATTGGTCTGAGATGAAATACCAACATAAATCTCCTAGCATAGGAGCACTCCTCTTAATTTCTTTCTGCTTTTACTGTTTAGCTACTTGACAATGAGCATTCACACTCCTAGGAGAGGACCATTAGGTAGTTTCTTCACTGGCGCCAAAGAAGGGTGTTGGCCAGGTAGGAGTGTAGAGTAATCTAGGAGCCATTCCATCGGGATTTAGACTCCTGCATCTTCTGAGTACAGTACCGTACTTTCTTTGACTTTTCTGACTTTTATTGAGGAATGGAAGATTTTTCTATCCATCTGGATAATGTCTGATGATATGGGAAACTTGTTGTCTTAAATTCTTTCTAAAATTTCTAACTACAGGTTCTTGAGTCCCTAGAACCCTTAAGGGATCTTAGGGGATTTAATAACTGTTTTCAGTGTTCCAGAAAGCCAACTGAAATCATACGTTTACACTCAGGTTAACCATGATGTTATTTATTGCTTTTGATGATAAAATATCACATTATTTCTCTCATAATAATGGAGTACTTTCCATAACAAGTGTGCCACTGATAAATAAAAAATTAGGAAGATTAATTAAAAAAAAAAGAAAAAAAGGACAGATGAAAAAAATAAATCAAAATTGATTCTCTCTCTCAATTTCTCCCTCTCTCTTAAAAAAAAGAAAAAAGAAATATATATACACATATATATACATGCATATATATATATGCATGTGTATATATATATATATGCACCTCATGAAAACAATTTAGAGAAGAGAGAGTTTATTTTGGCTCATGGTTTTAAGGATTTAGTGCTTGGTAAACTGACTCCATTGCTCTGGGCCAATGGTGAGGCAGCCGTTCACGGTGGAAGAGTGTGGCGGAGGGAAGCTGCTCAGGACACAGCGGCCGGGAGAAAGGAGGGAGGGTCCGCAGGGCAGATGAACCTTTCCAGGGCGTGTCCTACTAACCCACTTCCTCCAGCTACCTGCAGTTACCACCCAGTTAGCCCATTCAGACCAAGATGGACTGACCACACCACTACAGCTCTCACAATCCAACCACTCCACCTCCGAACATTCCTGCATTAACACCTCATCCCCAAACCATAACACAATTGCTCTCTGGGCTCACATATCATAGTTAAAGGGTGTGTGTGTGTGTGTGTGTGTGTGTGTGTGTGTGAAGGGTGGAAAAAAGTGTGATTTGGCTACACCTGTCCCTCTGCCAGCCTGACAAGATTCCATTAATAGAAACAGAAATGGGGATGATAGGGGCTGGAGCGGTGGCTCAGCGGTTTCAGCGCTTGCCTGGCAAGCACGAGGACCTGCGTTCAAACCCCAGCACCACATACACAACTAAATGTTGGAGCAACAAAGGCCATGTGAAAAACTAAATAAAGTTGTTTCTCTCTTTCTCTGTCTCTCTCCCTGTCCCTCTCTCTTTAAAAAAGAAAAGAAAAGAAATGGGGATGATAGACTTATCTAGAAAGGACTGAATCTCTCGGAAAAAAAGTTTGTTTTTAAAGAGAGAGGGACAGTGAGAAAGAGAGAATCAATTTTTATTTAGTTTTTCATGTGGCTTTCTTTGCTCTGACACTTCGTTGTGTACGTGGTGCTGGGGTTCAAACCTGTGTCCTTGTGCATGCTGGGCAAGTGCGGTAACCGCTGAGCCACTGCTCCAGCCCTTTGGAAAAATGTTTTAAAGTATTTATTCATGAGGCACTTCTCTGCTGATTATATAATGATCTCCATTGGTGTATAAGCTCCTTGACCATAGCTATTCTTAATGTAATATTTAAGGTCCAACATATAACACATTTCTATGTGTTCTGTGGGTTCAGAAGTACACTGACTTGGCTCCGAACCCATGTGGGCAGCAGAGACAATAATAGTCAACATGTAACACTTACCAGGTACCCTAATGCTATGGGTTGAGTATGTCCTCCCAAAGCTGGAATCGTGGTCCTCACTGTGGCATTGTGAGAGGCAGTGAAACCTTTAAGAGGGAGGATTCAGTGGGATACAGTCAGGCCATTGGGGACATTGCCTCTAGAAGGGATTAATGTTGGTGTTTTACAGTGAGTTAGCTCCCTTGAGAATGGGTTGTTATAAAAGATGGAAGACTGACCCCTTTCTACCCTCTGGGTTCCTGTCTTGCCAACGGTACAATTCATGGGCTTTAAAAAAAAAAGTTACAATATTTTTAAAAAGTTATGGTAAATATACACATAATTTTTTTAAAAAGAGTGATAGCGTGGTGAGAGAGAGAGAGAAAGACAGAATCAATTTTATTTAGTTTTTCATGTGACTTTCGATGCTCTGATACTTTATTGTGTATGTGGGGCTGGGGTTTGAACCCTCGTACTTGCGCATGCCAGGCAAGCGCCGTAACCGCTGAGCCACTGCTCCAGCTCCAAAATACATATAATTTTTAATTAACCATTTCAATCACTTCTAAGCATACAGTTCAACGGCACAGGTTATATTCTCAACATTGCACAACCATGACCACTGTATTTCCAGAATTTGGCATCATCCCGAACAGAAACTCTGTGCCTATGAAACAATAACTCCCCATCCCTCCATCTCCCCAGCATCTCACATCTACTTTCTACCTCTTTGAATTTACCTATTCTAAATATTTCATGTAAATAGAATCATACAATATTTGTCTTTTTGTGTCTGGCTTATGTCCCTGAGCATAATGCTTTCAAGGTTGATACACGTTACAGCATGCGTCAGAACTTCCCGTGGAGGAATCGATTCTATGTATGTAAGTAAATATAGACAGTCTCTTGGGCTGGAGCGGTGGCTTGGCGGTGATGGCGCTTGCCCAGCATGCTTGAGTACGCGAGTTCAAACCCCAGCACCAAGTACACAACAAAGTCTTAGAGCAAAATAAAGAAAAATTGTTTCTCTTTCTCTCTCTCTCTCTGTCTCTCTCTCTTTAAAGAAAAATGTAGACAGTCCCACTTATGATTGTTTGACTTGCAATTTTTTGACTTTATGATGGTACAAAAGCAATATGCATTCAATAGACAGCTTACTATAACAAACATTTGACCTTTTCCGGGACTAGGGATGTGTGGTACAATACTCTCTCATGAGGCTGGGTGGCGACAGTGAGCTGGGGCTCCCGGTCATCCATGTGATAATGAGGGCAAAGGGATCCTCTTCAGTGTACTGTTGTTAAGTAGTGATGTTTGGAAGGTTAGGTTTATTAAATGCAGTATCTTTTTTTTTTTTAAGAGCGAGCAAGAAAGAGAGCATCAATTTTATTTAGTTTTTTATGTGGCTTTCGTTGCTCTGACACTTCTTTGTGTATGTGGTGCTGGGGTTCAAACCTGCATCCTTGCACATGCCAGGCAAATGCTGTAACCACTGAGCAACCATTCTAGCCCCTATTAAATGCATGTTTTTGGCTTTTTTTTTCTTTGTTAAGCACGGTCTTACAATTAGGAGGGGTTCATCATCAAACAATCAAGATCAAAAGTATAATGACAGAACAAGCCCAGGCTGGTGCCATTCCATGGTTCCTCCCCTTGGGTTCCGCATGGTTCCACGTTTCCCCCTACTTAAACCCCAAGTTAACTGGACTTCTCATGGAAGTCGGAGGTTCCCCTCTGATTAGATTGCCCTGTACTACCTCCCTCTGGTCTCCTTGATGTCCTTTCTTTTCCCTTCCCCGCCTCCCTGCTCTCCTCCCTGTGTCCCCCAGCATCCTAGGCAGGGTTCCCCACGATCGTGTAAAAATTCATACATGTTGAGGTTATTATCAGCTTAGCCATCTATCATACTGTTTCCGCTTGTATTCTAGCTTCCACAAATGAGAGAAAACATTCAGCCCTTGAGTCTCTGAGTTTGGGATATTTCCCTTAGCATAATTTTTTTACATCTCCATCCATTTGGCTGCAAATGCCATGATATCATTTTCTCTAATGGCCAAGTAGAATTCCATTGTATATATGTACCAAAGTTTTTGAATCCACTCATCAAGTAAGGGGCATCTGGGCTGGTTCTATAATTTAGCTATAGTAAATTGAGCTGCTATAAACATTGATGAAGCTGTATCTCTATAATATGCCGATAGTAGCTCTTTTGGGAAGATACCCAGGAGTGGGGTAGCTGGGTCATAAGGTGGTTCTAGCCCTAATTTTTTGAGGAGTTTCCACACTGTTTTCTAGAATGGCTGTACCAGTTTGCAGTCCCACCAGCAATGTGACAGTGTTCCTCTTTTCCCACAACCCCTCCAGCATCTGTGGTTGTTCGTATTCTTCATTTTTGCCACTCTGACCAGAGTGAGGTGGAATCTCAATAAAGTTTTGATTTGCATTTCTCTATTTTATTGCTAGTGATATAGAGCATTTTCTCATATGTTTATGGGCTTTTTGGACTTCCTCTATTGAGAAATTTCTTTTTAGTTCCATAGCCCATTTATTAATTGGATTATTTGTGATTTTGGTGTTTAGTTTTTTTGAGTTCTTTGTATATTCTGGATATTAGCCCTCCGTCTGAGGTGTAACAGGCAAAAATTTTCTCCAATTCTGTAGGTTTTCTCTTGAGACTCTTGACTAACTCTTTAGCTGTGCAAAAGCTTTTTAGTTTAATTGCATCCCATGCATTTATTCTTGACTTTACTGCTTGCGCCATGGGAGTCTTGTTAAGGAAGGCAGAGCTGACCCCTATGTTCTGTAGTGTTGATCCTACTTCTTTTTCAAGCAATTGTAGAGTTGCTTGTTTAATATCCAGATCCTTGAACCATTTTGATTTAATTTTTGTGCAGGGTGAAAGGCAAGGATCCAATTTCAGTTGTCTACATATGGCTGTCCAGTTTGTCCAACACCGTTTGTTGGACAGGCTATCCTTCTTCCACACTATGGTTTTGTCCTCTTTATCAAATATCAGCTAGTTAAAGGTATGGGGGTTCATCTCAGAATCTTCTATTCTATTCCATTGGTCTTCCATTCTGTTTTGATACCAATACCATGCTGTTTTTGTTACAATAGCCTTATAGTATAATTTCAGGTCAAGAATTGAGAAACCACCTGATTCTTCCTTGTTGCTGAGTAATGTTTTGGCTGTTCTGGGTCTTCTGTTATTCCATACAAATTTGAGTATTGCTTTTTCTATATCTGATAAGAATGACATTGGTATCTTGATGAGGATCATGAATTTTTTTTTTGTAAGAGAGAGAGAGGGGGAGAGAGGAAGAGTGAGAAAGAATCAATTTATTTATGTTTTCTTCTGGCCTTCATTTCTCTGACATTTATTTGTGTACATGGTGCTGGGGTTCGAATCTGTCCTTGCACACACCAGGCAAGCACTTTAACCACTGAGCCACTGTTCCAGTCACTATGAAATGCATTTTCAACTTATGATATTTTTATCTTAGCAATGAGCTTATTGGGATGGAATTTGGTTTTACGTCGAGGAGCATCTGTACCACATTTTGTTGCCTCTGTGGGTAGACATTTGGTTGTTTCCATCTTTTGGCTGCTGTGAATCATGCTGCATAAACATTGACCCACAAGTATCTGTTTGAGTTTCTTTTTAATTCCTTTGAGTATATACTATGGGTGAGGTGTAATTGTTGGGTACAGGTAATTCTGTTTAGTTTAGTTTTGCTTTTTTGGTGCTGGGAATTGAACCCAGGGGGGCACTCCACCACTGAGCTTCCTCCCAGCCCTTTTGATTCTTATTTTGAGACAGGGTCTCATTAAATTGCCCATGCTGACCTGGAACTTGGGATCCTCCTGCCACACAGCCTTGTTTACAGGTGCGTGCCACTGCCCACCACTCTGCTTAGTTTTATTTGTTTTTTTTTTTAAGAGGGAGGGACATAGAGAGAGAGAGCATGATAGAATATCAATTTTATTTAGTTTTTCATGTGGCTTTTGTTGCTCTGACACCTTGTTGTGTACTTGGTGCTAGGGATTGAATTCGCATCCCTGTGCATGCCAGGCAAGTGCCACAACCACTGAGCCACCGCTCCAGCCCCACTCAGCTTAGTTTTTTGAGGGACTTCCAGAGGGGATGGCACCATTTCATATCTCTACTAACAACGTTCCGATTTCTCCACAACCTTGCCAGCACAACCCATGCTGCTGAGTAGAGCCATCCTAGTAACGGGAAGTGGTAGCTCATTGTGATCATTTTTTTCAAATCAAGGTGAAATTCACTTTACAACCATTTTAACATTAATTTCAAGTTTTGTATTGACCCAGAAGGTAATCATTCCCCATCCTCTCCTCCCACCCTGCCCATCCTCTGACAACCTGTCTGCTCGATGGGACTCATCTGTTCTGAATATTGCCTTACACTTGGCATAATGTTTTTGTGGTTTGTCCAAGTTGCAGCACATGTATTTAATTATTTCTTTTGGCTGTATAATATTCATATATATATGTATATATACACACACACACACATGTATCAGTGATACATACACATATCCCACAATTTATTATTTATTTTTTTTATAAAGAGAGGGACAGTGAGAGAGACAGAGAAAGAGAGAAACAGCTTTATTGAGTTTTTCACATGGCCTTAGTTGCTCCAACACTCAGTTGTGTACGTGGTGCTGGGGTTTGAACCCGGGTCCTCGTGCTTGCCAGGCAAGAGCTGAAACTGCTGAGCCCCTATCTATTATTTATTGACACATTTGAGTTGTTTTCAAATTTTGGCTGTTATGAGTCACGTGACTTAAACATTTAGTGTTTGAATTTGTGTGGTTTTGTTTTGATTTTGCTTAGATTTATACTTAGGAGTGGGATTGTCGATCCCTATGGTAACTGACTGTCTATCTTTTTGAGGACCTGATAAACCATCTTCCATAGGGGCTGCATGATTTTATATCCACCCAGCAATGTATGAGGGTCTATTATTCTACAATCTCATTGACGCTTCGGCCATTTCAACGAATGTGAAGTGAAAGCTCTTGTGGCTTTGAGCTGGGCACGGTGGTGCTTGCCTGTACTCTGACTCAGGAGGCTGAGGCAGGATTCCAAGTTCAAGGCCAATCTCAGTTTTTATTTATTTATTTAAGAGAGGACAGTGAGAGAGGAGAGAGAGAGAGAGAGAGAATTTCAATTTATTTAGTTTTTCATGTGGCTTTCGGTGCTCCGACACTTTGTTGTGTATGTGGTGCTGGGGTTTGAACTCATGTACTTAGACATGCCAGGCAAGCACTGTACCAGCTGAGCCACCGCTCCTGCCCTCCCTTTGCTCACTTTTAAACTGAGTTGTCCTTTTGTTGTGGAGTTGTAAGGTTTTCTGTATATTCTAAACAGTAAAGCCTTATGAGATGATTTACAAACATTTTCTCTCACTTTGTAGGTTTTTTTTCACTATATTGATAATGTTCTTTGATTTGCAAGTTTTTATTTTTCTGCGGAACTGGGGATCAAACCCATTGCTTCACACTTGCTAGGTAAGCAATCTACCACTGAGATAAACCCTTAGCCCAAGTTTTTAATTTTTATGAAATTTTGTACTCTGCAACTTAGCTTAATTCATTGATTAGGTTTAGTATGGTTTTTTTGGGGGTGTGTGTGAATTCTTTGGGATTGTCTATATATGAATACATCATGTGCAGAGATTGGTTTACTTTTCCCATTCCAATTCCCATGCCTGTTGTTTATTCTTGCTTAATTTCTTAATGCACTTCCAGGACCATATTGAATAGAAGTACTGAAAGAGGGCATCCTTGTCTTGTTCCTGTCTCAGGGAGAAATCTTTCAGTCTTCCACTACTGAGTATGAGACTAGCTGTGGTTCCCTGTAGACCATGTTTCGGAACTTTTCATCATTCCTAATTTTCTCCATGTTTTTTACATGGAACCGTGTTGGATCTTATCAAATGCCTTTTCTGTACCAACTGAGGTGGCACGTGGTTTATTTTGTTCTATCAATGTGGTGTATTACATAGCTTGATTTCTTTTGTTTTTTTTTTTAGAGAGAGGGACAGTGAGAGAGAGAGAGAAAGAGAGAATCAATTTTATTTAGTTTTTCACGCACTTTCGTTGCTCCGACACTTCATTGTGTACATGGGTGCTGGGGTTTGAACTCGTGTCCTCGCGCATGCCAGGCAAGTGCTGTAACCACTGGGCCACCGCTCCAGCCCCATAGCTTGATTTCTTATATCGACTGCTCTTGCACTGGTGGGATAAATTCCCCTTGTTCACAGTGGTGAATAATCTTTTTTTTTCAGTGCTGGGGATTGAACCTAGGAGTGCTGTACCAGTGAGCTACATCCCCAACATTTTTTATTTTTTGAGACAGGGTCTTGCTAAATTGCAGAAGTCACCCTTGAATTTGCCATCCTCCTGAGTTACGGAGACTTACAGGCATGTGCCACCATGCTTGGCAATATAAACTTTTAAATATACCATCGGATTTGGTTTGCTAGGATCTGGTAGAGGATTTCTGTACCTATATTCATAAGGGATACTGCTTTGGGCTTTTCTTTTTTCCACTGTGGTATCTCTGTCTGCAGACTTTATAATTTTAAATCTATAATTAGGATGAATAGTTCCAAGTCACACAGCAATCCAGCGATAGAGACGGCAACAAACCTGATTGAATTTACGATCCTCCCTGCCTCCACTTCCTGAGTGGCTGGGATTAAAGGGATGTACCACCCTGCCCAGCCCTTGGTTGATTTTCCAGTCTCACTCACATGCTGCGATGTACACTGAACTAAAACTGGGAAAGTGGGTAGAGGGGGGTGGCGGGGGGGAACACCAGCACACAGGGAGATATGAGCCATACTTATTAAGAAAGAAGAAAAACTGGACATCTGGCATTCTTCCACAGGTTCTTTTGCCTTGGGTGGAGGTCTGGTGTTCCCTAGAAATTTTGCAAGCCTGTTCTGATAAACTAAATGACAAGAGTAAAGTACCTTCACTATCTCAAGTTCCTTCCCACTAGCTGAGCGAAACTAGACAGCAGTGGTGGCTTGTTCCTGCAGCTTCACTTTGATTTTGGAAGTGGGGGATTAAAGTTCAACTGTGCTCTACCACTGAGCTATATCCCCAAACCTATTTATTTTGAGACAGGGTCTTGGCTAAATTACTGAGGCTGGCCTTGAACTTGCAGTCCTCCTGCCTCAGCCTCCCAGGTTACTGAGATTCCGGGTGTACTCCATGGTGCTTGGCCAGCCTCACAGTTTTTAACATGCCTAGTCACCATGAAGAGGAAGCTATGAGATACCACTGTCATAAGAGCTCACATCTTTGAGTCTCAGGATCAGAAAGGAAGACTGGGAATAAAAGGTGGTTATTACCAGATGTGTGAGCTGCAGAGATTTGAGCCCGGCTGCTTCCTGGGCACTTCCCCCAGCTCTCTGGGAATTTCTGGGGAGGAGCTCCTGGCTTCACCTGTGTGGTGCCCCACCTGAATCTGCTGGGCTTTCGCTGAAGCTGGGGGACACTAGAGACAGCTTCCAGGACTTTGGACCTCCTCTGGCTTGGCCATCCCAGGACTCTCGCTGACCTTCCAGTTGTGGAAGAACGACTGGTAAGGTACTACCAGGCTATTCCTACATTATTAGAATGAGCCACTGGAAACTAGCAACATTTAACCATCTGATCTCTAAAAAATGGTAATTTCATACAGCTCAGCCTAAACTTTCCAGATGGGGAAACAAAGGCAAGAAATAAGCCCAAAGAATCTACTGCCTGTATTAGGAATCAGAATGTATTTTCCAGAATATGAATTTCTCATTTTTAGTCTTGTCTGAGGCTCTTTTATGAGCTGAATTGTATCTCCTCCCACAAAACAAATGTTTAAGTCCTAATTTGCAGAACCTCATAATGTGACCTTACTTGGAAATGTGAATTTAAAATGAGGCCATTCAGGGGTTTGGGGATTTAGCTCAGTGGCAGAGCGCTTGCCTAGCATGCGCAAGGCCCCGAGTTCGGTCCTCAGCCCTGAAAAAAAAATGAGGCCATTCAGGTGGGCTTTATCGAGATGGCTGGTGTCCTTATAAAAGGGGAAATTTGGACACAGGCAGAGATGTACGGAGGGAAGACGATACACCTGAGCTACCAGAAACTGGAAGAGAGGCGGGAAAGAGTTGGTTCCCTAGCACTTCAGAAGGAGCATGGTCTCATCAGTACCTTAAGCTTTGGTCTTTGAGGCTCCAGATCTGTGGACGTAACTTTTTATTGGTTAAAGCCACCCAGTGTGTGGTACTTTGTTACTGTCCTGGGGAACTAATCCAGATTTCTTCTAGGGATGACAAAGTGTGTTTCGGATAAAACAGAATAGCACAGCCTCTGTTTAAAAAAATGGTACAGTGGTTTAATCCTTAGAATCCCAGACAACAGAAGTGAGGTATCCATTTCTATAGGAATTAGTGGTGTTTCTCACTCTGGCCAAAAAAGTTTGTTTGTTCAGATACAACATAGCTTTGGAAGTTCCACCTGTGCACACCCCCACATACGGTTTCCTAGAATTTTCAAGTGTATGGTAACAGTTCCAACACACAAACATTTTTTTTCTAGCATCCATTGGGGACAATGTCATGTGTGTGTAACTGTTCAAATTTCAGGAAAGCCACACATTTATCCTCAGGAATACCAAGAACTGCTGATATTCTCAAAGGGAGTGTTTCTTATTAAAAGTCTAAATGGTGGAGAGTGAGTCCTACTCAGAAGGCTGTTCCATCAGGTCAGTGTCAGCAGGCTTCCCGCCTGGGGGACTCAGCAGCGGGTGGCAGAGCAGGAGTGGGGACAACTGTGCTGGAGATGAGAGAGTCTCGAGCAGGAGGGTGTGGAGTTCTTCATCAGCTCCTTTTTCTTAGACTTTTATCAGGATCCAGCTTTATAAACAAGCCTAAACAGACAAGACAACAGAAGATGACCGTCGTCCACTGACTTTGATTTGATGGCCTGCTCTATAAGAAGGCATTTAGATTCATACTCGTCCCTTCGGGCTCTCTGTCCATTCTCACTCTTCAGCCAGACTAAGAATCAACTCCTGCCCATCCCAATCCCATGCTGCCTCCCCCTGGGTTGCCAGGTCCTCTGCTTCTGGGCTATTTCATGGTTCATTACCACTTCTATTAGAGGCGGCCAGGGAAATGAAAAGAAGCGAAATGACAACGGAGCCATCTGGCACCTTTACGATATGGAGAGATTTTGCAAGATAGGAATTACAAGCAGCCCCAGCCTGGAATGGAATTATAAATCGTTCACGATCTCCCTCTCGCCCCTTTCATCCATTGTTCCTGCCAACAGCTGGTACTTGCGGGAAAATGAATTTCTTAAGATATGAAAAGTATCGATCATCAAGGGAAAAATCTAACAAATGAGACTACATTAACATTAAAAACTTCTGTCTATAAAAAGACGCCTTCAAGCAAATAAAAACCTTACATACGAGGCTGGGTGCAGTGGTGCGTGCCTGTAACCCCAGCGACTTGGGAGGATCACAAGATCAAAACCAGTGTTAGCAACTTAACAAGGCCCTAAGCAACTTAATGAGACCCGGCCTCAAAATAAAATACAGGGGCTGGAGCAGTGGCTCAGTGGTTTTGGCGCTTGCCTGGCAAGCACGAGGACCTGGGTTCAAACCCCAGCACCACGTACACAACTAAGTGTTGGAGCAGTGAAGGCCATGTGAAAAACTAAACAAAGTTGTTACTCTCTGTCTCTCTCACTGTCCCTCTCTCTTTAAAATAAATAAATAAATAAATAAAATACAAAATAAGGGCTGGAGCGGTGGCTCAGTGGTTATGGTGCTTGCCTGGCATGCGTGAGGTCAAGGGTTCAAACCCCAGCACCACGTGCACAACAAAGTGTCAGAGCAATGAAGGCTACAGGAAAAACTAAATAAAACTGATTCTTTCTTAAATAAATAAATGAATGAATGAATGAATACGGGGCTGGGGAAGTGGTTCAGTGGTTAATCTCCTAAGTACCACTGGGTTCCAACCCTGGTACAAAAAAAAACAAAAAACAAACAAAAACACAAAAAACAAAAATACCTTGCATACCAGAAGGAGATAACTGCAACTTATATATTCAACAAAAGTATTAATCTAACATAAAGTATATAAAGAACTCCTACAGGGGCTGGAGCGGTGGCTCAGCAGTTACAGCGCTTGCTTGGCATGCACGAGTACACGAGCTCAAACCCTAGCACCACCTACAAAACAAAGTCTCGGAGCAATGAAAGCCACATGAAAAACTAAATAAAACTGATTCTCTCTTTCTCTCTCTCTCACTGTCCCTCTCATTAAAAAACAAAAACCAACAACAAAAAACTCCTACAAATCAGTAAGAATATGAGAAAACAGAAAACCTAACAAACTTTCACAGAATGGGAAACAAATGTGGTGAGTAAAGAGGAGGAGGCTCCTGCCGGGGCCTCAGGGAACTGCAAATCAAGGTCATGCTGAGGAGGAGGAAGTACTCAGGACTGAAAGGGAGCAAATTACATCCCAGGCTAGCATGATTATGCCAAGCAAGCTCCACTATTATGTGCAACTATAGTGCACTAATAAAAACATTTCAAAAAGATCATACTGAGACGTGTTCTAACCATTTAACTGGCAAAAATAAAGAAGTCTGACTTTACCAGTGACCAGAGACCACAGGGATCAAAAGAATCTCCTATACTGGTGGGAAAGTAAGTTGGTACAGCTTCAGAGAACAAGCTGGCAATTCCTTAGTGAGGCTGAACATTCACAGCCTACACCAGAAATTCTACTTCTAAACACGTACCAAACTCTCGTCTGCATCCGAAAATGTTCACAGCATCCCAAAATGTCAGAGGCCCACAGCGAGATTCAACGTGGTACAGTCACACGAGGAGCATTACTCAGAGGCAAAAATGAGCAGACTTGGGGCTGGAGCGGTGGCTCAGCGGTAACAGCGCTTGCCTGGCATGCGCAAGTACGCGAGTTCAAACCCCAGCAACCCACGTACACAACTAAGTGTTGGAGCAACAAGGGCCATGTGAAAAACTCAATAAAGATCGATTCTCTCTCTCTCTCTCTGTCCTTCTCTCTTAAAAAAAACAAAAAGAGCAGACTTCATAGCCAACAACAGGGATGAACCTCAGCAACATAAGGCTGACAGAGAAAATCAATAAAACCCAAACAGAACAACCCAGCAAAGCATGTACATTATAATTACTTCCACAAAGTTCAAAACCAAAAACTAAATAGTAGCTTCCTTAGATATGTGTGTGTGTGTGTGTGTGTGTGTGTGTATTTTTTAAAGACAGAGGGACAGAGAGAGAATCAATTCTATTTAGTTTTTCATGTGGTTTTTCTTGTTCTGATGCTTCATTGTGTACGTGGTGTTGGGGTTTGAACCCCCGTCCTCACGCATGCCAAGCAAGCATAATTGCTGAGCCACCGCTCCAGCCGCATGAAAACAAATTTTTTTTATTCAGAAATTTTTTTTGTTGAACAAACAAGCTTCTAATGAAATTATATATAAATTCTGAAAATTAGATTTACCCCCAAGAGACGCCCCCCAATTACCCACCCTTATTCCTACACCCGCTTCCCAATACATCTCTACGAATGCCTTAGGTTGTAGGACATTACACCTTATCCAGATTCAAAACATGATAATAGACCTCCTTTCTCAATGGCCAGGGTCTAGCTCCAGCCTCCACAGATGAGTGTAGACATTCAACCCTTGGATCTCTGGGTTAAGCTGATTTCACTCAGCATTTCTTCCATTGCCATCCATTTACCTTCAAAGGCTGCAATATCATTGTTTCTAATTGCTGAGTAAAATTCCATGGTATATATGTACCCCAGTTTTTGGATCCATTCATCCAGTGAGGGGCTTCTGGGTTGCCATAAAAACAAATCTTGATACAATTTTTTAAAATGAAAATAGAATAAAAAACTCAAAATTCTAGACCAGTGGTACCTCAGCAAGAGGAGGAGAAAAAAGAGAAATTATGTAGGGACAAAATATTATTTAAGAATCCGGTTCCTGGGGCTGGAGCGGTTGCTCAGCGGTTATGGTGCTTGCCCAGCATGTGTGAGGACGGGAGTTCAAACCCCAGCACCCACGTACACAACAAGGTGTCAGAGCAATGAAGGTCACATGAAAAACTAAAGTTGATTCTTTCTCTCTCACTGTCCCTCTTTAAAAAAAAAAAAAAAGAAAAAGAAAAAAAGAATCTGGCTTCTGTCTGATGGTGGATCTCAGAGTATTTGATTTGTTATTAAAATTTAAAAAGAAACATATTAGGAAATGAGTAAATAAAAGATGATCACTCATGTACCATGAATACTTGGTCCTAACCCCAGGATCCTGACTAATCTAAACGTGTGCATCTGCAACCCTCTAAAATAAAGAAGAGTAATACAAATGATATACATATCTATGCTGTCTAAATCTGAAGCTAGGGAAGGTGACGCCTCACTGACCCTCGTGAGCAAAGGCCCTGGCTGAGACAGGAGTTTGCGGTACTCAGGGATACCGTCAGCAGCATTTCCCCAGATTTCTGACAAAGGAAGGGGCCTGGACCTCTAAGATGGCAGTAATACTCTAGGATTTCTTTTGTCATTGTAAGTAAACTTTGACTTTTATACCTGATTTTGAATTCTTTTTTTCTTAAATTGCATAAGCTTTGGACCTCATAAAACCTAGCCTTTTTATGTTAAGCTGTTCATATAACTTCTTTTAAAAGGCACAAAAAGTGTAATCCCAGCTATCTGGGAGGCTGAGGCAGGAGGATAATAGGTTTGAGGCCAGCCTGGGCTTCTCAGAGGCCCTGTCTTAAAATAAAAAATAAAAAGATCAGGGGATGTAGCTCAGTGATAGAGTGCCTGCCTGGCATGCCTAAGGCCCTGGATACCACTCCCAGTACTGGGGGGGAGAAAGGTACAAAAGGGCAGGCAGTGGCATTTTCTTCCTAACCTACTGTTCCTTTCACGGAAGAGGCTGCGTGCGTAACCCTCATGAGAAGCCCGTGCACATCCAAGTGCATGCACAGTCCCCTGCCTCCCATTTCCTTACTACTTTGAAAAAATCTCAAGCTTACCAAAAAATTGTGAGACTAGTACACACATGTATTTGCCCTCAAACCCCTGGAGGGTAACTGGGCAAAATCTGTGTAAAACGATATATAATACAAAGTTACTTGTTATAACACTATTTGCAAGGGTCTAAGATCGGGGAAACCTGGCTGTCGAGTGCTTCCAGCAACCACAGGGTTCATTCTGCTTTCTCCCTTTCCACACCTGTAATTCTTCCTGGACAGCAGGAACCTGGCTCCACCACGGCTGCCAGCACATACAGAGGCCCCTTCCCCGCTCTTGGGCTCAGATCCACAACACAGGACACCTTCCCTATCTCCTCATGCGGTGACAGCTCATGCCAGCACCCTTCCAGGGATATCGGCCCTCCACCCTGAGGCTATCATGCCCAAATCCACTTAAGGGCTCTAGGAAAAAAATATCCAGGAAGGAAGGTATGCAGGAAGTCCAAGAAAAATGGAAGCAATGGGAAGAGTTTCTCTGTTCTGAATTTGCTGTTCTGCATTGTGGTTTTCATTTAATATATATGTTAATAGGATAGCTCCAAAGACTTTCTTTTCAGGGCTTAGCGGTAGCTCAGCAGTTACAGTGCTTTCCTGGCATATGAGAGGACGTGAGTTCAGACCCCAGCACCACATACACAACAAAGTGTTGGAGCAATGAAGATCACATGGAAAACTAAATAAAATTGATTCTCTCTTTCTCTCCATCACTGTCCCTTCTCCCTGTCCCCTGCAAAAAAAAAAAAAAAAAAAAAAATCTTTTCTTTTCTTTTTCTTTTTTTTGGTATTGGGGATTGAACGAGGTGTGTTCTAGCACTAAGCCACATCCCCAATCTTTTTATTTTTTATTTTGAGACAGGGTCTCACTGAGTTGCCCAGAGTCTGCTAAGTTGCTGAGGCTGGCTTTGAATTTGCAATCCTCCTGCCTCGGCCTCCTGAGCCACTGGGATTACAGGCATGCGCCACCATGCCCAACTGCTCACAATATTTCTAATGGAACAGATACAGTATGGTTTAGGATGAAAGAAGTTCTTGAACCAATTTCCTATTGAGGGATAACTATGTTTTGCCAGGTTTTTGCTATTCCAAGTAACATTGGGATGCAAAAAATACTGGAACCTCTGGGAGCGGTGGTGCATGCATGTAATCCCAGCAACCCAGAAGGCTGAGGCAGGAGGGCTCCAAGTTCAAGACCTGCCTCACCAACTTAGTGAGGCCCTAAGCAACTTAGCAAGGTGCTAAGAAGCAACTTAATGAGATCCTGCTTCAAATTAAGAAAAAAGGGCTGGGGATGTGACTCAATGGGGTTAAACACTCCTAGGTTCAATCCCTGATACAGAAAAAAAAAAAAAAAGGAAACACAAACACTGGGCAACCAATACACTGTAATTTTGTTCACGTTCGCACAGCTGTGATATTAAGTCCTGGAAGTGGGTCACATGGTGCACAACTTTGTAATTTTGATGGAGATTAGCAAGTTGCCCTTCATCAGCAATATGTAAGAACACCTATAACTTGTTCCTGGCATAAGAGAGAAGAATTTCTGGGCATATATGGGTTATAAAACTAAGTCAAATAAAACCAAAACAGGAGCCCAACCCAATCCTTCTTACCTGTGGCCTCCGAGTATAAGGTCTTTTCATCAATGCTTCGAACATTACAGGAAACAAAAAACTTCCTTCCTTCAAGTTTATCAAGCTGGCTGTTTATCACAACAACCGAACGAAGGGGGATAGGTCTGTAGAAGAGAAAACAAAACAACCAGGAAACCAAATCAGTTGTATCACAGTTACGGAATAAGGACGGACGACGGCGCGTGTGGGAAGGGTGGACCTTGATACCTGCTCTCAGTGAGCACTGACTGCCACAGGGGAGCAGGCTTTAAGGGCTCTCAGGTCTCCTTTCTCCCGAGACCCGCCGGTCTTGGGTGGCCCTGGGTGTATATCAGACTGCCCTTCTGGACTGGGTTCAAGGCAATGACCAGGGATTCCAGCTGTGATGGCAGAGATGGACCCGTTTGGAGCTGCAGAGCAAAGCCTCAAGAGAGCCAAAGGCCTGTAAAGAAGCGCAACAGGGGCTGGAGCGGTGGCTCGAGGGTTACAGCGCTTGCCTGGCATGTGCAAGTACACAGGTTCAAACCCCAGCACCCACGTACACAACTAAGTGTCAGAGCAACCAAAGCCATGTGGAAAACTCAATAAAAATTGATTCTCTCTGTCATTGTCCTTCTCTCCTTTATTTATTTATTTATTTTAAAAGAGGACGACAGTGACATCAGTGCCACTGGGGTCTCCTCGTCAGTTTCTTTCACTCCTCTGTCATGATCCAAATTTCTCCCCCAATTCCCGTTACAGTAACTGTCACTAGGAAGACACTAATAGCAAACGGCTGGTAAGTACTGCTCTAAGGCAGCACTGTTCTGCAGAACTTTCTGTGATGATATAAATGCTCCCTGTCTGAGCTGTCCAATGTGGCTACTGAGTCCTTGAAACGTGGCTAGTGTGAATGAGAAATGGAACCTTTAAACCTCTTTAATTTTAACTAGTGCATATTTATTTATTTTTCCAACACTGGGGCTCGAACCTGGGAGTGCTTTCCCACTGAGCTACATCTTCAACCCTTTTTAATTTTTGAATTAGGGTCTTGCTAAGTTGCCCAGGTTAGCCTCAAACTTGGGATCCTCCTGGCTCAGCCTCCCGACTTGTCCGGATTACAGGTGTGTAGGAACAGGCCTGGTTATATTTAAGTGACTGAGTGGCTACACTCACTACAGCCCCATGATGAGAAAGGTTTTTCTTTCGAGGTGAAATTTCAGTTGGCAGAAACGCAGGGTAGAGCATGTTTGGTTCTCCCGCAGTACCACCGTGTGGATGAAGGAGTTACTCCAGGGAAACGGGCAGTTATCACTGGGTTATGCCCCTGCCCCGTGTCCCCTCCCATGACCTTTTACCATTAGCCTTCCTGAACCTCTTGACAGAACAACTAAGCTTTGCCCTCTTATGGAGCCAGTTCAAGATTTACCAAGACCCAGAGGCAGCAGCTATACTTTTCTGTTAACATTACTCCCTGCATTGACCTCTTCCCTGCCCCTTACCTCATTCTCTCTCACACATTCAGGTACCCCTCTCACCGGGGAACCACCTCCCCCCATTCTGGCCTAGTAGGATGAATGCAGTGGACGGCTGCTGCCCCCTCCACACTGAGTGGCTGTGGGGTGAACTCAGGCTGAAACACTCAATCCCGGCACCTGCCCTGGAGTCCTGGGGGCTGGGCGCTTTTTCTGATGGGATTTCCAGGCTGATGAGATGTAAGACTGGATGGTGGCTGGAGTGCCATGGCATAGGGGGACGAGGCCTAAGGATGAAGCAGATGCAGAGCAGAGCTTGGCTGAGATTCCTCATCATGTCCTTGAACATCTCTGCAACCAGCCTCTCTAAACTCCTCAACCACATGAGCTAACAAATTCCCTTTTCTGCTTAAGCTAGTGTGAGTTATGAGCTCTGTGCCCCGCAACAGAAAGTCCTTGATTAGTAGAGAGGCAAAGGAAATCAGAAAATACAAAATAAGATAGCAACTAACTAAGTATATGGAATACAATTTTCTTTCTTTCTTTTTTTTAATAAAGAGAGAGGGACAGTGAGAGAGACAGAGAAAGAGAGAAACAACTTTATTTAGTTTTTCACATGGCCTTCGTTGCTCCAACACTTAGTTGTGTACGTGATGCTGGGATTTGAACCTGGGTCCTCGTGCTTGCCAGGCAAGCGCCGAAACCGCTGAGCCACCGCTCCAGTCCTGGAATACAATCTTCTAACAGTAATGAAGGCACAGATTCATTTGGTTGGCACAGAAAACAGAGTTTACGGAAGGGTAGGGAGGGACGTAGGGGGAAATCAACAAAGTAGCTTATTTTTAACTTCATTGAGAAGCCAAATAATACTTATGCACATTCATACACACACACACATATATGTACATACATACTTACGCATGCATGTATATATACACATTTATATCCGTTATAGGGGGAATATAGAAGAATCAGGCATCCAGGCTGTGGGTGGTTTAGAGGTGAGTCTGGATCAGGATGAGGCGCAGATCATATTGTTACTACATATGCATTTATGATTGTACAACACCACAACTCTTTTTTTTTTTTTTTTTAAGAGAGAAGGATAACAAGAGAGAGAGAGAGACAGAGAGAATCAATTTGATTGAGTTTTTCACTTGGCTTTCGTTGCTCTGACACTTAGTTGTGCACGAGGATGCTGGGGTTTGAACCTGTGTCATCGCACACACTGGGCAAGCAAGTGCTTTAACTGCGGAGCCACTGCTCCAGCCCCACCACAACTCTTCAATAAGAAAAAAAAAAAAAAAGCTGGAGCGATGGCTCAGAGGTTACAGCGCTTGCCTGGCAGGCACAAGGACATGGGTCGAACCCCAGCACCACGTACACAACCAAGTGTCTGAGCAATGAAAGCCATGTGAAAAACTAAATAAAAATGATTCTTTCTCTCACTGTCCCTCTCTCTCTGAAAAAAAAAAAAAAGGGGCTTAAGATGGTTCTCAGAAAAGACTAGTTCTCTCTGGTATGATAGGTAGGACAGAAAGAAAAGACAAGACAGACAGACAGAGCGAGCACAATTGGGGCCAAAAATGACAAAGTGACAGATTTATCTGAGATTAAAAAAAAACAGAATATTATGAATAATTTCACATCAATACATCTGAAAACTTAGATAAAATGGATAAAAAAATTTAAATGCCATTAAAATTCACAGTAAAGGATTGGAAAGCTTGAATAGTTAAATAGGGGAGAAAATGAGACCCTGAGAGGTTAGAGGAGCCACTCTAGGGAAGGAGCCAGGTCTACTGCTTCACGGATAAGCCCCTCACCAACCAGGATAACCACACAGGACCAACATGTAGACAAAAGTCTAACCGTTTAAGGTAGCAAAATGTAGGGGTTGTTACAGTCAATAGTGTAACCCTAATTTACTACAGATTTTAACAATATTTTTTACTTTGTATTTCTACTTTAATGTGGCCAGAGAAATTATCCTGTAAGATTTTTTTTTTTAATAAGGAGAGAAAGAGAGAATCAATTTTATTTAGTTTTTCATGTGGTTTTCATTGCTTCGACACTCAGTTGTGTACGTGGTGCTGGGGTTTGAATCTGAGTCCTTGCGCATGCCAGGTAAGTGCTGTAACCACTGAGCCACTGCTCCAGCCCCTAAGATGGTTTTTTTAAAATTTACTGAGATTTGATTTATGAATCAATCCCTGATCAATTTTGCAAATGTGTGCTGGGGAAGAAAGTGTGTTTTTCTTTTAGTTGTTCTATAAATCATCCTTGTTCTCTTGAGACGTAGATCCTCCACTCTCAGCCTCTCAAGCAGCTAGGACTACAGGCTCCCACCAGGGTTTCCTGTAGTGTTCAAGCCTTTTGTTTTCTTTCTTTCTTTTCTTTTTCGGAACTGTGGATTGAACCCAGGAATGCAATGCCACTGAGCTATATATAACCCCAGCTCCTTTTATTTTTTATTTTGAGACAGGGTCTCGCTAAGTTGCCGAGTCTGGCCTTAAACTTACGATCCTCCTTGGAAAGCCTCAGCTTCCCAAGTTGCTGGAATTACAGGTGTGCGTCGCCATGCTCGGTGGGTCTTTTGTTTTCTAATTTTTTGGTCTGCTTGACCTATCAAAAATTGGAAATAGGAGAGAATCAAAGCAAACCAACAAAATCACCAACGAAAAGGGGGGTGATCACCACTGATCCCCTTGAAATCAAACAGATTATCAGAACATATTTTGAAAAACTATACTCCTCTAAATCAGATAATCTGGATGATATGGGCACATTTCTAGACACATACAACATCCCCAGATTGACACAGGATGACATTGAAATCCTAAACAGCCCAATAACAGGCACTGAAATCCATACAGCGATTAAAAGTCTTCCAAAGAAGAAAAGCCCAGGACCTGATGGATTCTCTGCAGAGTTTTACCACGCCCTTGAAGAAGAGCTAACACCTCTCCTTATGAAGCTATTCCAAGAAATTGAAAAGGAGGGAACCCTCCCAAACGCTTTTCATGAAGCAACCATAACTCTGATACCAAAACCCAACAAAGACACATGGAAAAACGAAAACTACAGACCAATATCCCTCATGAATATCGATGCAAAAATCCTTAATAAGGTTCCTGCAAACCATTTTCAAAAACACATCAAGAAAATAATTCATCATGATCAAGTAGGCTTCATTCCAGGTAAGCAAGGCTGGTTCAACACATGCAAATTAATAAATGTGATTCACCACTTAAACAGAATTAAGGACAAAAATCATATGATCATCTCAATAGATGCAGAAAAGGCCTTCAATAAAATCCAGCACCCATTTATGCTCAAAACTCTAGAGAAAATAGGGATCAAAGGAACTTATCTTAACTATGTAAAGGCCATATGCCGGGGGCCAGCCCCAGCTGAACTCGGGTCCCCGAAGGTGGAGTGGAGTCGGATGATACGGAGGAACGGCTGGAACCTCTGGGACAAATTGCAAGCAGACACAGTTCCCTGCTTGAGCAAAATGCCGTCTGTTTTTTATTGTTGAACATTTTTATACAGGTGCACAAACAAGACTTTCATTATCTGCTTCATTATACAATTTTTTTTTTTTAGTTTTACAGCAAACTTAACATTTTAACCATTAGTACAATTTATGTCTTCGACCTTCCCACCACATAGACCATATGTAACTAATTGGTATAAACTGTTGTCTTTTTCCTTTAGAGACTTCTTTAAACCGTTGCCTCACTTGATAAGAGAAGTGTTTAAAGTTTTCTGTGCTACGTTAATCTAGAAGCCCTATCTTAGCATAAGTGAAAAGTTTTTTATTAGCTAGGGACCAAATGTAACTATTTGGTTCAAACTGTTACAGAGCACCAGACAAAAAACTTTATCATAAAGTCATGGTCACATCTTTATAGACTGTTTTATATACTGTACAGAGAAGCTTTATTTTTTAAAAAAATAATATTGTACTTAATTTTTTAAGCCTGTTTTGATCAAACACTTTCCCAAACTACACCTCCCTATTTTTATCCAGAGGCTACTTAATTAGCTAGACTACATTCTAGGCTATTATACCCTTATACCTTATTAACGCAGATCTAAAATGATCATGTCATTGTGACCTTACTAGATATATTATAGTTATCTTAAATCCTATAATTGTTAATTCCATATAATATTTGTGCTTCTTAATCTATGGGCTAAGAGGTAAAATCTAACTTCTACAAAGACAAGAAAGGCAAATGTGATTTGTTTACTGCAGAGGGGTCAAAACTCAACCTCTGCAGGAACAGGGAAGATAAACATGTCTTTCTGTAGATGTTTTACGTATCACAGTTTCTTTGTTCCTTAGTTTTAATTATTTTGCTTTCTATATCCAATTTTATTTTAAAGCCATTATAGCTTTATTATCTATGATTTTTATATGTGTTATTACTAATATTCTTTTCAACAATCTGCAACAGTAGTTTGAGTAATATAATTTTTATAACAATCAAAAAGTTTTCAGTTTAAGTAAATTCATAATACATATAATTACTAAAATACAGCCAATTTCTAAAAGGGATGGTTTTGGCGATCTCCAGGGCTGGCTTTGCCTAGCCCATTCCCAAGTCTGGACTTTGTCAGACAAAACTTCGGGGGACATTGCCTCCTCCAGCCATATATGCCAAATCCTCAGCTAATACAATACTAAATGGAGAAAGGTTGAAAGCATTTCTGCTGAACTTGGGAACAAGACGAGGCTGCCTTCTTTCACCACTTTTATTCAATGTAGTCCTTGAGACCCTGGCTGGAGCAGTCAGACAGGAGGAAGAAATCAAAGGGATAAGAATAGGAAGACAGGAACTCAAACTATCCCTTTTTGCTGATGACATGATCCTATATCTGGAAGATCCAAAAAACTCCACCACAAAACTGCTAGAGTGTATAAACAGATTTGGCAAAGTAGCAGGCTACAAGATCAACACCCATAAATCAATAGCTTTCCTATATGCCAACAATAATAGGGAAGAAGAAATTAGGAAATCGGTCCCATCCCAATATTCTCTAAAAGAATACTTGAGAATTAATCTAATAAGAGAAGTAAAAGACCTCTACAAGGAAAATTATCAAACACTGAAAACAGAAATTGCAGAAGACCTGAGAAGATGGAAAGATGTTCCATGCTCTGGGTTAGGCAGAATTAACATAATTAAAATGGCCATTCTGCCAAGAGCCCTGTACAGATTCAGTGCAATCCCCAACAAGATTCCAATGTCATTCTTTGTAGATCTATACCTACAAAGCAATTCTCAAATTTATTTGGAACAACAGGAAACCCAGAATAGTCAAAACATTACTAAGCAAGAAAGATGAAACAGGTGGTTTTGCAATACCAGATCTAAAATTATACTATAGAGCTGTAGATTAAAAACAGCTTAGTATTGGTATCAAAATAGGAATGAAGACCAATGCAACAGAATAGGAGACTCTGAGACAAACCCACAAATCTTTAAACACCTGATCTTTGACAAAGGGGGTCAAAATATAACATGGAGGAGAGACAGCTTATTCCAACAAATGGTGCTGGACAAACTGGACCGCTACTTGCAGAAAATTGAAATTAGATCCTTATCTCTCACCTTGCACAAAAATCAAATCTAAATGGATCAAGGAATTAGAAATTAAACCAGCTACCATACAACTGCTAGAAGAAAAATTAGGACCAACACTCCAGCATATGGGAGTTGGTAATGACTTCTTCAACGAGACTCCTAAAGTGAAAGAATCACAATCAAAAATCAACGAGTGGGATGACATTAAACTAAAAAGTTTCTGTACAGCCAAGGAAATAGTCAAAACAGTCAAAAGAGACAACCTACAGAATGGGAGAGAATCATGGCCTGTGATCCCTCTGACAGGGGACTAATATCCAAAATTTATATAGAACTCAAAAAACTCAATAACAAAAACACAGACAATCCAATCAATAAATGGGCCAAAGAGCTAAACAGAAACTTCTCAACAGAGGACATTGAGCAAGCCAGTAAATACATGAGAAAGTCTTCTAAATCACTAGGAATCAGAGAAATGCAAATCAAAACTACTTTAAGATTTTACCTCACTTCAGTTAGACTGGCAAAGATGAAGAAGTTGAATAATAATAAATGCCGGAGGGGTTGTGGGGAGACAGGAACACTAGCACACTGTCGGAGAACTGCAGACAGGTCCAGTTGCTCTGGAAAGCAGTGTGGAGACTCCTCAAAAACTTAGGGTTGGTTCCACCATATGACCCAGCTGTCCCTCTTCTGGGTATTTTCCCAGAGGAGTTAGAATCATCACATTACAGAGACACAGCAAAATCCATGTTCATAGCAGCTCAATTTACAATAGCTAAATTATGGAACCAACCCAGATGCCCCTCACTAGATGGATGGATCCAAAAGCTCTGGTGTGTGTGTCTGTGTCTGTGTGTGTGAGAGAGAGAGAGACAGACACACACACACACACACACACACACACACACACACTGGAGTTTTACTCAGCTATTAGAAACAATGATATTGCATCTATTGAAGGTAAATGGATGGCACTGGAAGAAATCATGCTGAGTGAAGTTAATCAATCAGAGAGTCAAGGGCCAAATGGTTTCCCTCATTTGTGAAGGCTGGACCTAAACCTAGGGCTTGGGAGTAAAATAGACAAACTCATATATTAGATCCATAGAACAAAAATGCAAAATGTTAATATTTATGAGATGCAGTTGCAAGATACTTCAGAAGACATTTGAACAAGCTATGCTGCAGACCTTTACAAACACGTAAATGTTTAATCCCATTGTCAAATATTTTGAAGAATAACAAGGGATGATTGGAAGGG